>JAJEJH010000823.1:0-82490 GCA_026122585.1 Anacardium occidentale
TAGTATTATCAGTAACAATAGATATCAAAAATTGAACTAAATGGATGAAAATAATTAATTGATTCACGTTTGTTATCCATTTTTAGCGAAAACGATCAAATCTGATTATCTCTGTCATCAATGATAATTGAAAATGATTGACTTTGTTCATATCAATGGTTGATGACAATATTTTGTTGTCTTCACCAAAAAGGGATAGTCATATCTAGCCGTCTCTCGCTCACAAGGCGGTCAACCATGAACCAAATGACTATTTTTTATCACTTAATTCAATTTTCAATCGTCACTACTACCGGCGATAGTAATCATTATTTTTATTTTTATAAAATTTAATTTTTTTTAATTTAATTATTATATTCTTATAAACTATAATTATTAAAATACACTTTCTATTAAAAATATAAAAATTTAGAATTTTATTAATATATTAATTTACAATATGATTCTTCCATTAAAATTAAGGTTAAATAAATATTATATATTTCTTCAATATTGTAAATGTTTGTTTAATGTTAATTAAACAAATTACCTTTCTATTATACCATGATTATTAAATGTTAACCCTAATTTGCAGGAGAATCCTAATTTTCTTAAACATCACGGTTTTTAGGGTTAGATTTAAATTGAATATATTTAAATTCGTTTTTAAATTTGTTTGAGACAAGTTAGAAATGAACTATTCAACTTTAAATACCAACATAAATATGAACTATAGTTTTGAAAATTTATAAATATGAATTCGAATACAAACTATATGAAATTTATTATTATTTCAAATATTTATTTTTTAAAATTTTACAAATATTTGCGTGAACTACCGGCCTGAATCAAGCACTTAGTAGAAATTGGCAAAATCCCTGCCAAGGCATCATTAATTATGATTATTAGGTATTATTAGAAGCTCCATAGCCAAAAAGAATTCGAGATTTTATCAAGAATAGTACCAGAATTCGTCCACGCCGGGTAAGTTCATCATACTGTCATTTGATTTATCAGGCAACATTAGATCGATGCGTCAGAATCTAAACAAATTCCAGATTTAGATAAAGATATACATACCAGTATAAAATTGTCACAAATATCTTATAAATTAAAATGTTCTCAAGAAATTCCAAAGCTGCAATGATCATCTGCACCGCGCTCCCTAAACTCTTCTGAAACCGATTCTCCTTCTGAAATTGATTCTTCTACGATGATCAAAGGATGAAGCATTTTTGCAGTCGTGCGAGCCGAATGTCTCCTTGCAGAAGCCATAGTAACCCTAGGAGCTTCATCCACTGTCAACACGGTATCGAAGACCGAGAGTTAGAAAATAAAAAAGAAATTTATG
Source organism: Anacardium occidentale (assembly GCA_026122585.1). Taxonomy (NCBI): domain Eukaryota; kingdom Viridiplantae; phylum Streptophyta; class Magnoliopsida; order Sapindales; family Anacardiaceae; genus Anacardium; species Anacardium occidentale. The sequence goes on from JAJEJH010000823.1 coordinate 1,331, forward strand.
CCAGTCTTACTGCACAGTACAAATACAATTACAGAGGAGATATTCCTTAACTACAAGTATGAAAAACTAATTATACAGTTCAGTATTAATTTGTGAAAAAGGTCTTATTATTTTTCTACCCCTAGGTGATGAAAATAGATACAGATAGACTAAATAATTTTGATCCCTTTATGCCAAAAGAATTAATTTCTATCCTCGAATGTGAAATCATACTTGTCGTTATTAAATCATTGATTAAATTTAATCGTTTATAATTAAATTTTGATAATAAAAAATTAAATTTTTATTTTTTTAATAAAAAGAATTTAAAAATAATAAAATAATCTAATAAATTTTATAAAATATAAAATATTATTTAAATACTAAAATATTAAAAATTAAAAAAATAAAATTAAAAACTAATAAAAAAATAGCCATTACCGAATAGTAAATCCATTGGTTGATACACAAAATGATCAGATATATTTGTCTAAACCATCAACTATGATTAGAAATAGCCAATGAAGTCAAAGTCTACTATTTTCGATCATAAGTGATAGCAGAGACGACCACATTTAATTGTTTCCACCAAAAAAGAAAACAGTTGATCATATTCTATATTCGAAATTTGTTTTTCTCATTTTATATCATATAGTATAGAAGTGTATTGATACGTATGATTAATGTATTGTATATAGATGCCTATGATTCAATTTGGTCTGGTTTAATAAAATTTTCAAATCAAATAAAAAAAAGGGTTTCAAATTTTTAAATAAAACCAATTTTTTCATTTTTCAAACTAAACTAAAAAATAACGTTTTTAATTGATTTGACTTTCAGTTTCAACCTATAGACCCATGGTTTTAGAATGTGGATTGGATCGATTGGTCGGACCGTCATATGTTAGAAAAAGCAAAATTGGTTTATTAAAAAATTGTTTTCAGAGTTAAATCAGATTGAATCAAATGATTGTATTAGGTAAAAATTGTAGTGGGTTTTTCGAGGATCTGTTAGTGGCAAATTGAGTATGAATATTTTCCCATCTCAGTTTTGATTCAAGAATTAGGGAAAAATCAAACTATCAACCAAGATTTCTCTCTAAGTCTCCTGAATTTTTATCTGGTATTGCGCTGTACTGGGCAAACTTCTACTATTTTACTTCTCTTATGCAATAGAGTTTTGAGATTTCCAGGGTTTGCATCCAATATGTGTTATTTCTTTCTTTTGATGTTCTTTGCTGACTAAATTAATCAGACTTCTTGTCTGCCTACCTGCAGTCTATATTTTTCATTAGTTTCTCTTGATTCCAATTTTTAAATGTTTATCCCTGGCTGCAGATGCGGTACTTTATATTACACTCTTATCTGCTGTGGTGTTCTTAGATAAGGTTGCCCAATCATTACTAAAAGGGGTAATTGTGCGCCCACATGGCCTCTTTTTAATGTGGTCATTTAGCTTTTTCTTCTTAAATATAAGGTCAAAATATTTAATCCCAATTAAGGTTTTTCTAAATAACAAAATTCAACTCATTAACTTTAAAAAACGCAAACACTTTTCCCTGAAATTTTCTTTTGATCCAATTCTATCAAATTTTTTGACAAAATCACAAAAATATCCTCATAACAAATAAAAAGATTATAATAAAATAATTTTAAAAAAATTAAAAATTAAAATTAAAATTAATGGTCACTATTATTGGTAGTATCATCAACGACAGTGATCAACAAAAACCCTACTAAGTGGTCTGAAATGACTACTTAATTCACGACAGATCTGGCGTCTCTGTCTGGCCATCATGTTTTGGTAAAGATAATTAGATTTTGTCTCTTCTGCCATTGATGATAGTCGAAAATGATCGAAAATAACAAAGTCAACCATTTTTAATCATTTTTTATTATCATCGATGGTCGAAGAAGGCAAATTTGGCCGTTTCATGCCATCAAGGCAACTAGATATGATCATCCCGTGAATCAGGTAGTCATTTCCAATCAAAATTGCTGGTAACAGTGACTAATGTTTTTTTATTTCTATTGTTAATACTTTAAAATTTTTACAAATATTTTTTAATATTTTTTAAATTTATTTTATTATTATTTTCAAATATTTATTTTTAAAATTTTTATTTAAAAAAACAAAAAAGCACTTCTGACCCTTAACATTTAACGATTCAAATTAAATCTAACAGTTGATTTTAGTCAATGAATGAGTATTTAAATTTTAAAAAATTGATAGACGAAACTTTGTAATTTAAAGAAACCATCCTTTGACCTAAACATAAATAAAAAACAATGGTAGAAATATAAGGAATAGAGTTTTTTATGTGATCCGGTCCATTTATTAAAATGTATAAGTTCATGTTATAGTTACTAATTAACATGTATTACAACGAAATAGATATCTTATGAGCAGTAGTATATGCATATATCCAATATTTTTTGCACTCAGATTTGTCATTATATAATAAGTGTTAATTTATTTTTAATTTAAAATCATTCAATTATATGATAATATATTATTTAAATATAAAAAATATTATTATTATTTTTTTTTTTGTGCTCGCCTCTCTCTCCTATTTGTAGTACTTTGGAAGAATTAATTCATTTAACAAGATTAGGGTTCAAAATCGTTTTAAATTCTAATTAGGATATTCCTATTTGATTTGAATGGATAGAAAACACACTGAATATTGATATTCATGGAAAGGTGCGAAAATGTCTTCCAGTTTGCTGTGAGATATGAAAATATTTGTAGAATATTCAGATTGGGTTCTTATTTTATTGGGTTCTTATTTTGGGGGGAAGTGAATCAGCATCTCGACTCGAGGAGTATGTTTTTTTTTTGGTGAAATGATTAGTCCCACCCAAGCTTTCCCTAAAAGTTAATTCTCATCCAAAATTTTAAAAAAAAGCCAAGTACCCGCACTTAACCAAATTTTTTCCAATTTTATTAACATTTTTAATGAAATAACTAAAATATTCTTCAATAAAAAATAAATAATATTAATATTAAAATAAAATTTAATATCAAATTATATTAATAGCATAATAATAATAAATTTTAAAATTTTTTTAAAATATATAAAAATTAAAAAAAAATAATCACCATCGTCAAAAGCCTCGCGGCGGTAGTGACTACTATTAACCTAATTTGGTGGTCGGATCTGACTATCTTGATAGTGGAGATGGTAAAATCTAGTTGTCAAAAATCTGATTGAAGTGATTAGATTTGATTGCCTCTACCATCAGAGATTGATAGAAATGATTGACAAGCTTGAAACCAGCAGCAGTGGTTTTTTTTTTAAATTTTTTTAAATTTTATTAATTGATTAAACTATTATTATTATAATATTAATATTATTTTATATTTTAATTCTTTTATAAAATTAATTTTATTATTTTTAATTTTTATTTAAAAATATAAAAATATCTTTTGACCAATTAAATTTAATGATTAACTGTTAAATTTAAAGGTTAAATGCACTCATGGTCACTGAACTATTCACTAATTTTATTCGCGGTCACTTTTGTTTAAAACGTTGCATAAAAATCACTAAACTTTGGATTTTGTTTTTCATTAAGTCACTTTACTGTTCATCCGTTTAAATATTTAACGGCTGCTGATGTGGACACTGATGTGAATGATGACATGGATATCTTGCTGACGTGACATCATGTCAGTGTCCACGTCAGCATTGAGCAGTAAAAGGTGACTTGGATGTTGATATGGCATCCTGTCAGCGTCCACGTCATCTTCTGTGTTAGTTTCTGTTATAGTGACCTAACAGCAAATAAACTCAAAATGCAGTGACTACGGTTACAATTAGTGAAAACTTTAATAACCTTGAGTATATTAACCTCGAGTATATTAATCTCTTATAACTTTTTTTTTTCTCTTCTGGTTTGTTAAAGTGCTGGATTGTCAATTCTCTCACTCTACTTTTTTTTCTTTTTCTTTTTTTAATCTAAACACATTTAGATTAATTAGTCTATGAATTGAGAAGCCAAATAATAACAACCATAAAAACATACTAATTTTTTTATCAAATAAACAATAAATATTTTTCACTTTCTCTCTCTATTTTCTTCATGACTTATAAATGATAATGATTATGAATTGATTGTGATATAGTTGTTTTGTTAGACATTGAAACTTCGTTTTTCTTAGATTTATATATGAGTTTGTGTTTTCATTTGAAATAGGGCTGGATTTGAGCTGAATCGAACATGAACAGACATATGTTCGTTTTCAGACTGGTTCGTATTGTTTGGATTCGTATTCGTATTCACCGAATAGTTTTATAGTAAAGTTTGTATTCATGTTCAGTTCGTATAATTCAGTTCGTATTTGACTCGTATTCGGTTTATATAATTCGTATTTATATTTATTAAAATTATAATTAATATAAATAATTAAAAAAATATAATTAAAAAAATTTTAATTTAAGTTCGGATTCGTGTTCGTGTTCGGGCTCATGTTCGCTGATTTTTAAAATTACTGTTCAGATTCGTGTTCGTATTCATATTCGAATTCGTACAGTTCGTTTCGAGCTCACTCAAACCAAACTTAAAAATGAACCCGAACATGTTTGGTTCGAATCTAGCCCTAATTTGAAACTTTATTTTACAGTTTTACCTTGTAGCTGCTTTAAAAAATTGTTAATTTATTTATAGAAATATTTTTTTTTAGTGTTCTCATTTGTTTATTATTTTAAAAATTTCTAGTTTGCATCTTTTTTAAATTCTATTTAATGGCTAATAAAATAGATGAGAAAAAAAATGAGGTATCTTCTGTAGAGTGAGGGAATTGACAATCCAGCATTTTAACAAATCGGAAGAGAAAAAAAAAAAATTGTAAAAGAGGTTAATGCATTCAAGGTCATTAAAATTTTCACTAATTGCAACCGTAGTCATTGAATTTTAAGTTTATTTGCTGTAAAGTCACTGTAATAGAAACTAACACAGAAGGTGACGTGGATGCTGACGCCTGTCAGCATCCACGTCACTTTTTTACTGTTTCAATGCTAACGTGGACGTTGATAAGATGCTACATCAGCAAAACGTCCACGTCATCATCCACGTCAGTAAAATGTCCACGTCAGCAGCCGTTAAATATTTAAACGGATGAAGAGTAAAGTGACTTAACGAAAAACAAAATCCAAAATTTAGTGATTTTTATGCAACGTTTTAAACAAAAGTGACCGTGAATGAAATTAGTGAATAGTTCAGTGACCATAAGTGTATTTAACTCTTAAATTTAATAATTGATTTTAGTTAACAAGAGGTTATTTGGCATTTTAAAAGTTTTTAGATAGGAATTGTCATTTAAAAAAACCTTAGGTGGGACTAAGGTATTTGGCCCTTTTGTTTTTTTTTTTTTGAAGTGTTAGACTATCAAAATAGCCAAATGACATTTGCCCATCCAAATTACGACTAAACGACATATTCTCAAAGATCAAATTTAAAAATACTAAGCTCTTACCTAATACTAACAAAGTTGACATTTTCTGTTATATTGTGACTATGATTAGTCTGTAATTGGGGTGTCAAATAAGATGTTTGAGTTCAATTTTCAAATATGATTTGATGAGTTTGCTAGCTCATAATATGACTGAACTATCAATAAACTCTAAATTGTTTTAAATCTTAAACTTAAATCTCTAAAATTTTATTTCTATACTTCAAAAATATATATATATATAAATATATAAATTATGAGATTAGTATGAGTGATTTTAAAATTGGGGTGAATTTAAATTGTGTTCAAAATAGTAAAACTTGTCTCAGACTCTTCTTTAAGTAGTCGAATTGAGCTCAAGTCAACTAATACTGACTCAATTAATTGGACTATACTCTTGATTTGTAAATTAATTAGGGTTTCAAATGATTATTTCCCCATTTTCTCTGAAACCAGAGTGTAATGTAAAAACAAAATGAACTTTGAACTTGATATGACCAAAACTTCCACTCCATCCAAATCCTAAACACAAGAAGGAAAATAATAATAAAGAAAAAACAAATTGAAATACAAAAATACTAATTCGAAAAAAAAAAAGAAAGTATTAATATTTATGTTTCTTCGATAAAAGGCCAAAATCTTTCTAGAGAAATTCACCAAAAAGATGGGGGGAATTAAATTAAAGGTTGTATTCGTCTTTTTATCAAATTCACAGTTAAACACATTTTACTAATGGAAAATGATACCGTCACCAAAAAAAGTGTATAGATTTTTGTATCGATGCCTTAAATAAAATTAGAGTAAAAAACTACTTTCCATCCAAGGTCTAATGAAATTATAAATTCTCATTTGTTAAATTTAAAACAATTAAATTCTCGTCTAGATATCAAAGTTCAGTTATTAATTTTAATAGACAAGGAGTATTTATATCATTTTATTCAAATATAATGATAAAAATATATTTAAGATATAAATATTATTTTTTAAATTTAGTAAGGATAAATAGAAATATAATTTTTTTAAAAAAAATTATCAGATTCACTAATATACTTAAAAAATATATTTATAACTTTAATAGTTTACAATATGAGATTTATATTCTTAATTTGTAGTATTTTTAGATGAAATTGTCATTTTTTAAACTATTGAGGGATATAGTAAAATCTTAAAAATTTCAAAAATATGTCAAAATTTTTTTCAAATTAAAAAAAATTATATTTAACCCTAAATATATACCATTTTATCTAAACTTTATAATAGAAATATATTTGGAGTATAAACATTATTTTTTAAACTTATTAGAAGTAAATAGATAGTTTTCTTATCTTATTTTAAAAATAATCATATTTATCTATATATTTTAAAAATATATTATAATCTCAATACATTGTAATATAATATTTATACTCTCTAATTTGTTGTGTTTTTAAGTACAGCTGTTTTGTTTAAAATTATTAAATGACATATTAAAAGTTTAAAATTTTTGAAAGGCCAAAGAACATATTCCCACCCAAAGTTTCACTCAAAGACAAATATTCGCATCTTAACTTTTAAAAACCCAAACATTCACTTGTTAACTAAAGTTAATGGTTAAATTTAATGATTAACAATTAAATTTTAATAATTAGAAATGTATTTTGGTAATTTTTTTAATAAAAATTTATAAAATAAATTTTATAAAATATAAATATTATTTAACTATAAAAATATATTAAAAAAATTTTTAAAATTTAAAATTTTAAAAAATTAAAAATAGCTACAACCATTAATGTTGGAGACGGTGGCCACGGATAATGAAACCAAGTGGCTAGACGACTAGTTGGTTCCAATGATAGTCTGATCTGGTTGTTACGTTTGATGGAGGTGGCTAAATCAACTGCTTCTTATTTTGGAGGAGGTGACAAGATTTGACTGTCTTTTTCAGCAAAAACAGCAAAAAATGATCGAAAATTGTCAGTTTTGACCCTACCGATCATTTTCGACTATAGTTATTGGCAAAAGTAACAAGATCTAGCCGTCTCTACCAAAATAGGAGGGAACCAGATTTGATTGTCTTTGTCAATTCAGACTGCCCCTAAAACTAATTGATCATTTTAGGCCACCTAATTTAATTATTGATAACATTTTTTATTTTTAAAGTTTAAATACTTTTTTTAAATTTTTAATATATTTTATATTTAAATATTATTTAATAATTTATTAATTTTTTTAATAAGACTATTTTAGTAATTTTATAAAAAATGTTAGAAAAATTAGATGAAAAATGGTTAAAGAGTGGGTGTTTGAGCTTTTAATAGTTAAAGGGCGGTAATTTGTATTTGAGTGAAAGCTTAGGCGGGCTTTTGGCCCACTTCTTTTAAAAATGCCTCAAACTTTTTTGAATGTTTAAAAAATCCGGAATTTTTTTTACTTTTAAAAGCACTTCTAACTTTTTTAAATTTTAAATACCCTTAAAATTTTTTAAAAATTATAATTTAACCTAAATATATAATTATTTATTATTAACTCTCTATCTATTTTTACACTAATAATTTTTTTTCTTATTCTTAATTTTAATTAGTATAAATAAAAATAAAATTTTTTATTAAATTTTAAAAATAAAATATAACTTAATTTAAAATGCTTTTGTCTTTTCAATAATTTTATAAAAAATTTAATATTGAAACTTTGTTATTCATGAAACATTGAGTGAGACTAAGTTTTTGGATCACCAACTTATTATAATTTTATTATTAAATAAAATATTAAAAAAATTGCCTATCGGGATATATTTTCTTGTATTTGTGCTTGTCTTATCGCCCTTTACTACTACAACCAGATGAGGGTCGGGAAAAACGAATTTTCAACTTTGAAGGTAGAAGAGTGTAGTTTACATAAACCTTTGCTGAAAAATGGTTATTCGGCCTAATTAGGGTTTTTATTTGTATTTTTGTCTCTTAATATTCGTTTCCTTCCATAGATTTATTAACATAATTTTTTTGGTCCTATAAAGAATTATAAGTTTTTTGGTTTCATTTCTATATTTTCTTTTTTAAAATAAGATTAAATTTAGATTGAGTTGACTCATTTTTAAAATAAATTTAATTTGATTTGAATTTATTTAAGTTAAATTAGAGAAATTTAAGTTTAAAAGATTGATTTATTTATGAATTTAAACCAAATTTGAGTTAGAGGGGATTTTATTCGATTTAACTTATGAGTTAATTTATAATTTGTTTTGATTCAAATTTAATTTATAATTTAAATGGAATGAAATTAAATAATTATTAAAATAAAATTATTTTACTAATGAATAAATTTAAGTTACAAAATCAGTCATAAATTCAAATCAAACTTTAAACTTTAAACTTTAAACTTTACAATTATAAATTAAATCGAATTCAAATTATCATTAATTTGGGCTCCTCTCAAGTCGGATCTGTATCATTTTTGGTTCGAATTAAATTTAAGTACAGGGGTATTTTATTTCAGTTCCATAGTGTCTTTCATTAAAAACATGAAAACAAGGTGACCTTGGATAAGCGTCTTCCATTAAAGACATGAAAACCAGGTGACCTTGGATAAGAATTTGGTTCATTCATCAGGAAGATCTCATGCTTTTCCTGGTAGTTTTTTCACGTATTAGTTAATTAATGAAGTAGTTTTGTTTGGTAGGTAAATGAAAATCGTGTTTTTTCACAAGCTTAAGGGAGCTACCTGGCTTTACTTAACTAACAATAAGCCTTTTTCGACTCCAGCGTCCCCTCAAGAACATGCCAATACAATTCAAGGGCAAACTTTCTGTTGTAGTAGAGATGATTTACATGTTGAACCTGTGAATTCACCTCTGCAGAACAAAACTGATAATGCATTAGCGTCATTTGATATTGAAGCCGGAAGGGATATTGGAGCCAGAGGAGTCAGCTCAAATGAAACGAGAACCGATGCTCATAATGAAACTGGAACTTCATCTCCTCATCTCCTCAGACAGTGAACCAAAATCCATCTCCTGATGATGATGATGATGAAAGCGACGAAACCCCACCAAACGGAGTAAACATAACTTCACCTAATGATGACCATGAAGGTAAATATGAACTTTGAGTTTTTCTTCATGGTTGGAGGTCAAATAATTGCCATTGGGATTTCAGCTTTTGCATTGAACAATACATCTAATACGTATAGTGAAGCCATGGTCCTTCGGCATATTCTTTTGGTTGCATGTTTGTCAGCCTTACACAATTAGCTGCTTACAATGTGGTTTACTCTTTTCATAGCCAATTACTCTTGCCACCCCTGCAGCTATGTCATGCAACCTATAAGAATATGCCGAAGGACCATAGCTTTGCTAGACACACTAGATGTACTGTTAAATGCAAAAGCTGCAACCCCAGTGGCAATTATATTACCTCCAACTATGAAGAAAAACTCAAGTTCGTTTTTACCTTTATGGTCTTCATGAGGTGAAGTTACGTGTACTCTATAATTTGATGGAGTTTCATCCATTCCATTGTCACTATCAGGAGGCTGATTTTGGGTCACTGTCTGAGGAGTGGAAGTTTCAGCTTCATTATCAGCATCAGAAGAACTTGTTTCATTTGTGCTGGCCCCTTGAGCTTCAATATCCCCTCCAGCTTGCTGATGCATTATCAGTTTGGTTGTGCAGAGGTGAATTCACAGGTTCACCAGACAGATCAGTTTGCTGACTATGAACTTGATCTCCACTGTAAGGTGGAATGAAAGTACCTGTATTATAAAAAAAAAATAATTTTTAGTCAACCAAAAATAGAATATGTTGTACAAAATCTAGTACTTTTAACAAATTTTTAACTATGTTAACCAGCAACCATTAGTTATATATATTTCTTAAGATTCCTAGACATATTATAACTCACTCTTCTAGTTATAGATTAAAAACATCATAGATGATAATGTAAAGATACGACTAGTATTTTATCAAGAATAGTACCCGTATTCATCCACACCACAGTAAGTTCAGCATACTGCCAATTGATTTATGAGACAACATTAGATCCATGCTTCAGAATCTAAACAAATTCGAAATTTAGATAAAGATATACATACCAGTATAAAATTATCATAAATATCAGATCAATTAAAATTGTTGAGTTGTGTAATTTTCGTGCAACTAAAAATCTTAGTTTAAAATTAAATTTGAGTTGTGCAACTTTTGTGCAACTAAAAAATCTTAGTTTAAAATTAACATTATTGGGCCCGGACTTGAGGGATGAAATTTGTTGTAGAGAGGGCATTATAAGCAATTTGGGATTTGCTTTTGGACAGCTTGAGAGAGCGTCTAACCTCTCGAACGCTATGTAAGTGAATTTTGGGGGCTTCAAGGTACTTAAGCCGCCCACTTAGAATGGGGAAACAATTAAAAACTTCTTTAAATATTTAAATAATCAACCCCAATGTTCCAATCATCATGTGTCTCCATTTTTTCTTTAGGCTATTTTATTGCATATAAGATGATGGCCGGTGAACACAGGGTGCCAACCCCTAAAGGGCCCCAAAGCTTCTGCTCGTCGGGCAAACAGAGCCCAGCTGCAGTCAAAAAGAGTTAACGCTATTGTCACATAGCCAATTACCCTTACCACCCATGCAGCTATGCCGTGTGGTTTATAGACAGAGACATAAACCATAGAATAAACAAGTAAGGCTGACAAATATGCAACCTATAAGAAAATGCCGCAGGAGTATGGCTTCACTAGACATACTGGATGTATTCTTCAATGCGAAAGCTCCAATCCCAGTGGCAATAATTTGACCTCCAACCATGAAAACAAACTCAAAATTGTTTTTACCTTTATGGTCTTCAGGAGGTGAAGTTATGTGTACTCTATAATTTGATGTAGTTTCATCCATTCCATCGTCATCAGAAGAACTTGTTTCATTTGTGCTGGCCCCTTGGGCTTAAACATCAAATGATGCTGATACATTATAAATTTGGTTGTGCAAACTTTGTGCAACTAAAAATCTTAGTTTAAAGTTAAATTTGGGTTATGTAATTTTTGTGCAATTAAAAATTTTGGTTTAAAATTAATTTTGAGTAGTGCAACTTTTGTGTAACTAAAAAATCTTAGTTTGTTAGCCAGGGTTCAAACTGCAGTGAAGCCAATAACCCTTGATTTACCCGGTCTGTGGTTGCGGGTCTAGGTGGTCATAGGCTCCCGGGTTTAAACTATCCGATCAGTTAAGGGTTGACCGACTGGTATGGATAGGGGTTCCCGGGTTATCAAAAAAAAAAAAAATCTTAGTTTAAAATTAAAGTTATCGGGTGTGGATTAGAGGGATGAAATTTGTTGCAGAGAAGCCATTACAAGCAGTTTGGGAAAGGGGGTGGAGGCGGTGATTATTGTTTTGCTTTTGGGCAACCAGAGAGAGAGTCTAACCCCTCGTATACTATATAAGTAGGGATGGTTTTGGTGGTTGTTCTAGCCTTGCATTTAAACAAAAAAGGCTATTGCTCATTATCACTGTAAATATTGATTAAATCAATACAAACACAACTCATTTCCATTGATTTGTGTTGTTAAAAACATCATAGATGTAAACATATGCCTACACTATTAACAACATCGTCAATAGCAATGAATATTGAAAATTGAATTAGATAATAAAAAATGATCATTTAGCTCATATTGATTGTCATCTTTTAATGAAAATGATTAAATCTGATCATCTTCGTCATTAATGATAGCCAACAATAGTTAGTATTGTCTACATCAATCGTTTTTTTATTATCATTGGTGGCGAAGACGATTGTATTTAACCGTTTCTATCACGAGGCAACTAGTTATGAACTAAATAGTCATTTTTGATCACTTGATTAAATTTTTAGCAGTCATTATTGTTAGTATCAATGATCACTGTTTTTATTTTTTTAATTTTATTTTTAAATAAATTTTAATATTTTTAAATTTATTATTTTAATATTATTTTATATTTTTATTATAATTTTTTATTTATTCATAAAAAATATTAATAAAATTGGATGAAATATACTTGATAAGTAGCTATTTGAGTTTTTAAAAGTTGATTGCTAAGAGGTTATCGTTTAGAAAAACTTAAGAGGGATTAAGTACTTTGGCCTATAATGTGTATGTTGTGGTGTTCTTAAATATAAGTAGAAAATAAATGTATAAATATAATGTGCACACAATTTTAATATATCTAATAATTTTTGTATTTAGATAATGTTTAATTATATAATTAAATATTAATTTATTTGTAATTTAAAATTATTCAATTATATAATACTATTTAAATATAATAAAATATTATTTTTGTTTTTTTTATCAATGCCTCTCTTTTATATTTGTAAGACTTTTGAAGAATTGTTGATGCAAAATGTCCACCAGTTTACTGTAAGAAATGAAAATATTTATAAAATATTCACAACGGTTTCTTGTGTTGGTGAGAGTGCAATTGTCATCTCAACTTAAGGAGTTTTTTTTTTTTTTTTTTTTAATTTAAAGTATTGGATACGAAAATAGTTGGATGACATATGGTTATCAAAAGGCCAAAGTACCTATTCCCACCCATAGTTTGACGCGGGGATTTTTCCACCCGTCTAGTTTTAAAATCTCAATCTCCAACCTTTGCACCAAATTTTGTATTAAATGTAATAATAAATAGTAATTATTCAGAGATAATTTTATCATTTTAAGATTAAAATTTTATAAAATAATAAAATAAATTTATATAAATATAAAATATTAAAAAAATTTAAAAACATATTTTAAAATTTAAAAAATGTGAAAATGTTTGTTTAATAACTAAACAAATTACCTTTCTATTATACCATGTTTATAAAATGTTAACCCTATTCTGCAGCAAAATCCTAATTTTCTCAAACACCACGGTCTCCCACAATTTCTTCATCACCCATGTCCCATCCATGCCCTCCCCCACTAGGTGTGGTTTTGAGTCGAATTTAATTTTTGAATTGAGCTTCAACTCTCACGACACGATAGAAATATTAATAATCTTATTTTAAATCTTATTTTTACATGTAAAAATTTTATTTTTATATTTTATAAATAAAAGATATTTGATAAATATATAAGTTATAAGATTAATATATAGTAATTTAAAAATTAGGATTTAAAATTAATTTATTGAGTCAAACTCGAGTAAAGTCAAAATAGCTAAACTTGTTTTAAACTCTTTCTTAAGTAGTCAAATTAAGCTCAAATCAACCGATATTCGATTCAGTTTAATTCGATTTTTCTTTCGATTTGTAAATTTTTGAGGGGTTCAAATAATTAGTTCCCACTTAAACTTCAAGGTAACAATGATTTTAAGTTTCAAAAGTTCATTTAATCACACATCATCCAATTAACATTTCTATCAAAATTAACATAGAGATACACAAATTTTTTCTTCCCCATTTCTCAGTAACCAAACAGAGTAAGATGTAAAACAAAATGAACTTTGAAAAAAGAAAATTTTATAGAAAAAATGAATCGAAAATCAAAATGTACCAATTTGAAAAAGAAAGAGAAATCAGAAAAAAATGTATTAATCTTTATGTTTCTTCGATAAAACACCAAAACCTTTCAAGAGAAATTCATCATATCTAACGCGTGAGGTCTATGGTATGCGGAAAAGAGTAAGAAGATGGGAAGAGTTAAAGAAAAGGTTGTTTCTGTCTTTTTACCAAATTTGCAGTTAAACAAATATTTTACTGCAAAATGATAAATGCACCTAAAAAGCGCATACAATGCTGTATCGATACTCTAAATGAAATTATGTCAAATGAGATAATAAATTTTCTCCTCACTTCTCATTTATTTATGAGAAATTAATTATTAATTATAATAGTTAAAAATATTTATATTATTTTATTTAAATGTAATAAAAAATATATTTAAAATATATAAACAAATTTTAAAAATATAAAATTATTAAAAGATAAATAGATTATTTTTATTATTTTATTTTAAACTATAAAATTATTAAAGATAAATAGATAATTTTATTTTTTATTTTAAAAAATATTATTTTTCACTTATATATTTTAAATATTCATAATCTAATAGTTTATAATATAATATTTATATATTAAAATTTAAAAATTTTAAAAACAACCAAATTTTTCAATATTTAGAAAGCCTCTAAAAATTTTAAAGTGTGTTATCTTATTTCAACCTATATCAATTTATAAATATTATTTTTTAATTTACTAAAATAAAAAGATAATTTGTCATATTTTAAAAATTTTCATATTCAACTACATATATTTTAAAATGTATAATAATTTTAATACTTTGTAATAAAATATTTATTTTCTTTAATTTGTTATATTTTTTTAATATAATTATCATTTTTGAAATTATTCAAAAGACATTTTAGAAAATTTTAAATATTTAATAACAGTTTAAATTTTTTTAAGTTTAGAAAATATTCAAACTTTTTTAAAATTTAAAAACTATTTAAAATTTTCTAAAAATGATATTTTAATATAAATATATAATTATTTATATTAATTTTAAAATTAAATAATATTTTATTTTAAAATTTTATTAAAAAACTATTTAAAATTTTTAAAAATTATATTTTAATCTAAATATATAATTATTTATTATTAATCTTCAAATTATATTTATATTGATAAAATTTTTATTAATAAAATTTTTAAAAATAAAATATTATTTATTTTTAAGATATTTTTATATTTTTGATAATTTTATAAAAAAAATTAACAAAAAAAATTTATCAGACAAAAAAAAATTTAGTTTTTCAAAGTTAACTGTTGGCATTTCATCAATTTAGCAAATCTTGAATAGGAATAAGTTTTTTGATCATAAAATAATTATAATTTCGAACTTTGAATTTAAAGACGAAATCCAACCCGAATTATCGTTGTCTTTTGCTCGTTAAGCTCGATTTGTATCATTTTTCATTCGATAATAATTTTTTTCATTCATCAGGAAATTCTCGATTTAATCAGAAATTTCGAAAATGTGATCTAATCTCTCTTTTTTTTTATTGTAGTCTGACTGGTATGAGTTTTAATTAATGAAGTGGTTTTGCTTGGTAGATGTATGAAAATGACGTTTTCCAGGGTCAGAGAGCTTTACTCTCTCTTCGATGCCATTTTCGACTGTCGATCAAGCATCTAGGCTTCTCATGGCGGCTGCCAAGGGATACTCAGAACGTACTGTTTGGATATTCTCAGAAGGATCAAAAACGAAAAAGACTGCTCCGATGGCGGAGCTGATAATCGCCATAGGTCTTTTCCTTCGTGATCCTGTGAACTATTTTGGTGATCTGATAGCTCCGTTAATTGCGTCCTGGTACGTATATCTTTACTAAATCTCGGTTTTGTTCAGATCTTCAAGCATCCATCTAATGTTGACTCATAATTTAATGGCAGTATTTATAAGTTCCGTTATGCCAACGAGCGAGACGCATTCTTGTACGTATTCTTGATAAAATCTCGATCTGTTATGGTTGTCGAGCTTCTATTAATACCTTATAAATATAATTAATGTTGCTTCGTAAATCAAATGGCAGGGCTTCTGCTAATTTAGACCAAGTGTTCGGTTCAGGTCCGGTTCTGGCCAAATCCTGGAATTTTAGGGCCAAGTTCTTCGAACGCTTGTGCAGGTTTGACCGAAAGAGTAAGTCTTCTTTACCATCTACTTCAATTTTCAAACGATGTTCAATCCACTGAAAAGATTCAATGTTCTGGGTACGTTTCATCGTCATGTGATTTAAATTCATCCACTCACATTGTGACACATACATTTTTGTACTTTTATTTGTTCCTGTGGTTCAATTGATGTGTAATCCACTCAAAAGCATTCACAAATGTTGAACTGCAACAATTTCAATTTTACTCATTTTTTTCCTTGATCATGTTCCATTTTTAAAAGCTTCCACAACCTGTAATTTGTTTATTCTATGCATGTGTAGTTGGTCAAAATGGTTATCTTATCCTGATTTCTTAACCTGTCACTTGGAATGGTTGAAGATGGATTTGACATGTTGAGGTTTATAATTTAAGTTCATCATCATAACATGTTTGTCATAAAGACAAATTAGCTTATATTCAATCAATGGGATAATTTTTAAACCTCTGAGGTACAGCTTTGCATCTGTGATGTTTTTAATTTTTAACTATAAGAGTGAGTTGGGATAATTGATAAACCTCTGAGGTATAGCTTTGCATCTGTGATGTTTTTAATATTTGGCTATAAGAGTGAGTTTAATATGACAAGAAACTATATAAATAATAGTTTCTTGCTAACATAAGTTAAAATTTGTAGAAGTAATAGATTTTGTATGACATCTTCTACTTTCGGTTGATTTATAGTTTCCTTTTGTGTTTTTTTTTTAACTACAGTTTCTATCAGTCCACCGCCTATCATTCTGCTGCCTATCACTCTTCTGCCTATCGTTCAACCGACCAAAAAGCCTTTTCTGACTCCAGCATCTACTAAAGAGCATGCCAAACCAATTCAATGTCAAACTTCTTGTTATAGTGGAGATCAAGTTCATAATCAGCAAGCTGATCTACCTGGTGAATGTGTGAATTCAACTCTGCTCGACCAAACTGGTAATGCATCATCATCATCTGATATTGAAGCCAGAGGGTTCAAATGCAATAACGGATTTGCTTCCTTTATGCAGTTTACTTCTCTTCAGATATATAACTTTGATTTAGAGTTGTGCTAAATAGCCCCTGATAATTAGAAATCTGATTCCCCCACTGTTACTTCCCTTAAAAACAGAGAATCATGGCAAATCTGCAGAACACAGAATAATTTTCTTCTTTCATTTTCAAACGATGTACAATCCATTGAAAAGATTGAATGTTCTACAGTGGTTTTCTTCTTGAGTAATACTACATATACTAACAAGGGGATATAGACGTTGACATGTCATCATACAATTGGGTGTTATCTTAGTTTTGAACTATAATGGGCTTTAGGGTAGTAGTTGGCACTCATTCAATTAGGTGATGATACTTGTAATTGTTCTTTGTGTAGTATTATTGTTTCTTCTTTCATTTTCATTTGATGTTTAATCCTCTGAAAAGCATTCACAAACGTTGAGCTCCAACCATTTCAGTTTTACTCATTTTCTTCCTCAATCATTTTCCATCTTTAAAAGCTTTCCCAACCTGTAATTTATTTATTCTATGCATTTATGGTTGGGCAAAATAGTTATCTTCTCCTGGTTTCTTAACTTGTTATATGAAATTGTGGAATATGGATGTGACACATTGAGGTTTAAAATTGAGTACATTCTCATGTCATTCTTGTCATAAATGCAAGTTGGCTTATATATAATCTATGGGATAATTTATAAACCTCTAAGGCATACCTTTACATCTGTGATGTTTTTATTTCTAACTAGAAGAGTAAGTTAATATGTCCAGATTTTTTAAGAGATATATATAACTAATAGTTGCTAGTTAGCATAGCGTAAAATTTATTGAAGTACTAGTTTTTGTACAACATCTTCCATTTTTGGTTGATTATAATATTTTTTCTTTTAACTATAGGTACTGCCAGTAAGCCTTTTTTGACTCCAGCGTCCCCGCAAATATATGCTGATACAATTCAACGTCAAACTTTTTGTTGTAGTAGAGATCAAGTTCATAACCAGCAAACTGATTTACCTGGTGAACCTGTGAATTTACCTCTGCAGAACGAAACTGATAATGCATCAGCGTCATTTGATATTGAAGCCGGAAGTGATATTGAAGCTAGAGGTGTCAGCTCAAATGAAACAAGTTTTGATGCTGATGATGAAATTGGAACTTCCTCTCCTCAGACAGGGAACCAAAATCCACCTCCTGATGATGATGATGATGAAAGCAATGAAAGCCCGCCAAATGGAGTAAACATAACTTCAGCTAATGATGACCATAAAGGTAAAAATGAACTTCAGTTTGTCTTCATGGTTGGAGGTCAAATAATTGCGACTGGGATTGCAGCTTTTGCATTGAACAATACATCTAATATGTCTAGTGAAGCCATGGTCCTTCGGCATATTCTTTTAGGTTGCATGTTCGTCAGCCTTGCTTGTTTATTCTATGGTTTATTACTGTCTGTCTATAAACCTCACAGCCTAGCTGCACTGGTGGTAAGGGTAATTGGCTGCACTGCAATGGCGTTTACAATGGCGTTTACTCTTTTGATCGCCACTGGCCTCAATTTACCTGACAAGCTGATGATTGGGGTCACTGCAGTGGTTTGCACTCTATGTTTGCCTGCAATTATTTTGTATGCTGCAAAGCTAAGGTCTGCTGGTTCTTAGGGAGAAACATGGTGACTGTAAATTTGGAATTCTGTAAGTTTTGTTTAGATGTTCCACACACATTTGAAAAAGTTTTTGAATTGTTTCTGTGCTTAGTGGGGAGAGGCTCAATTGTTGAATAGAAACCCAAATTTTTCGTTTTAGAAGGTGTTACATTTGAAGAAAAGTGAATGAAATATTTTTGAGCCCTAAAAATATGCTCTATCACATTTCAACCCATCTTAGATAGTATTTCTTACATTTATGAACTCAATTATCACACACCGGGATGTTCAAAACTATCTAGTAATTGAACTGAACCGAAAAATAGGTTATTTGAAAAACTAGTTTGGATATCAATTTAGATATATTATTGACCCAGTTTTTCTGTTCAGTTAACAGTTTATTTTTGGTAACCAGTTAACCAAATCGAACTGGCTTTTAAAAAATTGAACAAAAATAAAAAAAATAAAATAGGGTATTTTATGAAATTTGGTCAAAATCAATTAATAGATAATTTAGTTTGAATAATTGGCATTTTCTGTTTAGTTTAAAATCAATTAATCTCCAAATTGGTTCAATTTCAATTTATGATTTTCTCAAAAACCGAATATTCAGTTCAATTCAAAATGATGTCAAGCCAATTCCATCAACTGATTTTGAACACCCCCATCACACATTAGTAGTTTCTAAGGCTATATCTACTTGGCAAGATTAGATCAAGAGCTGATCCTGGTCAACAACTCTAATATCAGGGGCATGCCAAGTTCAGTTCTTGGAGCTGAAAACAGATACAGATTTGTTAATTCCATATTACTAGGGATTTTCATTTCATGGCCTTTTTTTTTTTTTTTTTTTCTTGCCTTTCTCTTTATGAGCATTCACAACCATAATTGTTTTATCATAGTTTATAAGACAGAAATGATCCAATTTGATCAATAACCTATAAAATTGTTGATGAGATTTCTTATAATCATCTTATATATACATAATACATAACTTTGTACAAAATGAAGTACAGTAATTGAGATCATTCTATTAAATATAATCATTATGATCAGGAAAATTTAATTTCAAGGAAATTTTAATGTCAGGAGATTCACCAATTAAATTTCAATTAAATTTAGATCTATTAAAACTTAAATTAAGAAAAACAAAGAAATTTAAGTTCAATATCACTAGACTGTTGAAATGGAGCTCAAGCATTTCGAGCTTGACATACATAGGGAAACTGAGAATCAATTTACAAATTTTCCATCAAAACTGCCTGTTACTCCTGGATTTAATTATAAAATTTTGGCCCTTCAATAGAATAAGGAACTAAAATAATTAGAAAAATAAAAGAAGAGAAAAGCATAAACACTAAATTCACACAAAAAAACTTGATAACACTAGGCAATGATAATTTTTTTTTTTTTTTCTATTTTCTACACAAAATGCCTACTGCACAAACCATTTCATAAGAACTTTCAACTATATTGGCTCTAGAGCTCAGTTCAAATTGGAGAAAAGGTCAACTTTGACTGCCGTTTGCTGGTTACTCCCATCAAGATTGCTGTATTGTCACGATCACATAGGCGACCGAGCATGCCAAATCAGGCAATAACAAGGCAAGAGTCACAATCGCTTCGGGATGTTTGGCATGTTTGGAGGGGAAAGGATGGAGTTAAGTAGCTGCTCATTCACCTTGACTGGCAGAGGGGGCATCTGCCTCATTGTTTCTGGCATTTCATTCAAGCTGCAAATAACATTATGAAGAAACAGGTTGATGAACATGTTTATGCAAACAATGTCAGATCATGAATTAGTAACCATATCCAATCTGTAAAAGGAACTTGATCGTTTCAGACTTCTATTTTTGGAATAGAATATTTACAGGATAGGATCAACTATTCATTTCAAAAGTTAGTTGATGGTTGTGACTTGCAAAATTGTGCATGCATTGTCATGTGTCTTATGACCACACAGTCATGCATGTTGATCTGCTTCGTCACTTCTCTTGCTCTGATCTTGCCGGAATATGCTTTTGTTCCGGTCAAGATCCGGCTAACCACATAATCAAACGTTAAAGTTCACAATTATCAATAGAATTAAAACCAATCAACCAGCCAAATTATTCAACCAAAAAAACAAAAACAGCAAACAAACTCGACACAGTAAAATAAAAAAAGATTATATAGATGAAAAGGGATTACAATAGGATATACTGACAATTTAAAGAGTTGAGGCCTCCCAATTCTGACCATTCGGGGTTTAAAACCTTCCTAAGGGCTGCCACAAAACCCTAATATTTTTGTTCCTTCTTCTCCCCTTTTATAACCCTGCCATTTATATACGCTTATTCTACCCCTAGGATTACCAAGAAAAGAAGAAAAAGTTGTAGCTCTGATATGGAAATGAGTCTAAAACTTGCATCAGCTATAGAACTTATAGTCCTAAAACTTTGAAGCATTAAACAGCACATATAACAAGAGATCTTGACTAAGACTCAACTTGAATTGGCATGTCAATGCCTAATTCCTGGTTGTAGATATGCTCGTCTTTTATATCAGCTAAGTCTAACAATGAAACCCATAAAAGACTGCATTTGTGAGGTCGAATGCGGTATGTGATGATTCACGCATGTTGACATGAGCAATGCAATAAAATGTATGCCACACTAATGGTTTATTCAACAGAAGCTCCAGAACAAAAATTTTAATTTTTAACGAATCTTATTGATTACTCGGATCTTTCCTCTTTCGTACTTAAACAATAACAAACTCAGTGAAAAAGCAGATAGAAGACATGTACAGAGAAAGAAAAATTAATTTGAATTGCTCACTCATATAAGTAGGACATACTCTTTGTACAACCTCTTACTTACCATGAGAAACAGAGAAAGTAACGCATTAAGCACTCATAAAGAAAACTATTAGAAGTGAATAGTATATCAAGGACAATGTGAGCGAGCATTACCCATTTAATAATTTGAAGATGTTCTCATGAGTTTGACAGAAGAGACGGATATTTTCATGATACTGAAAAACAAAAAAAAAAAAGAAAAAAAGATAAGAACGTAAATTTGGTTAGGCAAAAACAAAAATCGACACTGAAAAAGAATAGACACTACGTAAGAACGTCTCCAACAGCCAAGAAAGAAACATAGTATGACATAATTATGGCTGGTAGTCGAAATGATTGAACTTACGTGATAAAATGTAACGACACATATATGTGTTCAATAAAGTGCAAGTGTCGATCAATAACATCAAAAAGCAATGCACAGAGAGAGAGAAAGAGAGTTTGAAGCCAAAATATGAATGAAGATATTTTAAGATAAGTAAAAAATTTGATCAAACAAAACCTACATTATTTATCTTAGAAGCACACAAAATATAATCAAGAATTTTCATTCCATGTATACGTGCTTGAAAGAGAGAGTTTGAGGAGCAAATAAGTAACACTTCACGTTCAAAGATACACACACACACACACACACATACATAATTGATGTGATATTACCTTTTTTTTTTTACAGCATATCACTCATCATCATGTATTGAAATTTATTTGGTTGACTTTTTACATAATTTTTTCTATTGATTTTGGCTCTCGTCAGTTTGTATATAACAGTTGTATTTCTAGTATTACTCAGGCAGTATGTATACAAAGATTTCTATGATACATAAAATCAAATATTCTAATAAACAAAATCCACTTATTTTTCATATAAGTAAACAAAATATAATCAAGTTCAGACAGGAAATTCACAAAAAAATCAGTAAAGAAGTAAAATGCTTCAGTTTTATGAACATATATTTCAAAATCATTAATATGGAGGTAAAGTGTTGGAGTGAGGTCATTGTATTCCAATAGAAGTACTTCACCTGCAAAGCTGAAAGGTTAGCAGATATTTGTTTAAAGGACTTGGCATTCTGCTCGAGAATCTCACCCATGCGACCACCAACAGCTGCGAAACCACAAATACAAATTCTCAAGATGACACTCCCATAATCATAGCATAAAAAATGTTACAAAAAGAATTAATAGTTCACAGATTAACAGAAGAGACTGCAGATAGAATCTCTAATGTTTCATCTGTAAGAGGAAAGGAAAGAGTCTCCCATGCAAAAGAATATATATAACAAAGTTGCTTCAAATTTCACAATCAGAGTATTCAGACAACTCTTTACATGCCCCTTCCAATTTATTAGTTGCCCATATTTAAATTTAAATTAAGTAATTAAATCAGTAGAGCTAACTAGATTCCTACACTGAAAATTCATACAATTGAATATCAAGTTGCGGATAAGATTCTAATGAAGGTGGACATAGATGAATCGTCAAATTCTTAAACCATGTAAATGCAGACACTAGTTTTTTATTATTCAAGTTCAACCAACAAAAAGAAAGAAAGAAAGGAAAAAAACAAAGAAGCTAGATAAGATAGTCCCGGTTGAATATCACCCTAATTGTGGATATCCTATAACCTATCTGCAATTCATTTGCCAAAAACTTATGCATCTGCAAAAATCAACTTCTTAGAGTAATATCCATAATTGAAAAGGTTAATATAAAGGAAAAATATATTTATAAAAATTCTATCAAGAAGTGACAACACCATGTGTAAAAGGTGTCACACCATTTTCATTAACATTTAAACATTAAGATCTTGATTCAGCTAAAGCTAATGGAGCTTCTAAATTCAAATCCATTGATCAAAATATCAAGATGAAACCAGAAATTAATACTACCACAGAATTTAGCCAAAAGGAGAAGCAAACAAAGAAGTATTGTAAAACATGAAAGTTGCATAACATTAACAGGAAAGCATAGTTTTCCCCGGTTACTAGAATAACTCAGAGCTGTGAAAAAGATCCACAAATATGTACAAAAGCTGACCTAGGCATGAAATAGAATCATCATAATCTGTAGACAGCATTGGTGGCGCATATGAATGAACACTGGGTCGGATTGCAAAAGGCGCCAACATTGCCGAAGAATTAATAACTCTTTCCTAGGAATCAAAATCAAAAGATGTCTAAGCACATTTTGGCCCATCAAATCACAACCACATTCAAATTCATATAGATTTGTAACAAGGAACCATATACCATCCCCATCAAGCATACAGTCGTGAATTTACGTATTCAAGATAAAAAAAAACTCCCCAACTAAAATTTAACACCTCACAGCCTTCCAGCTAAAGGTGCTACACTTAGATACAAATATGTTAAGCATAACAGGCCACTATACTTATGTGTAAGCGCAAATGAAACAGTTAATGCTTTCAAAAGACAGCCCTCTGCTACATAGAATTTAAAAAGCCATGCAACCCTTAAGATCAAAAATCAACTTTAAAAGATGCCTCAGAATAAGCTAATGAATTCCTAAACTTCTAAATTTTGCTCTCTTTGAGCAACGATAATTAAGTTTTACAATACAGGAGAAGAGGAGAAAGGGTAAGACGCACTCATGAGGCCCCAATATTTGACAAAAACATTCAGGTTCACAAAAAGAATCAAAAGACTTGAAAGAGAAAAAGTGACTATGTCAAGTAGCAAGAGACATCAACTTTCAACATTTTAAAGATTTTTATGCAAAAAAGAGTGGCACTTAACTGATCACAGATTCACTGTTTCAACTTTATTTCATAGCAAGGAAAGTTTTGAACAGCGAAGCATCACCATAACATTTTCTACTAATACAAAAATATAATTTACGAAAACGATTAACATATGGTGGTATTAGTCACTAAACAACCATTCGTCTCTTAATGTTCAATTACATGGGCTGACTGTGTAGTTTTGAGTTTTGGTCCACTCATAATCGTTTCAGCCTAATTATGCAGAACTGAAACTTCTTGACTGAATAAGTTATGAAACTGAAACACAAAAGCAGCCTTCCACAGTAACAGGATCCAATGCAATTAATCAGGCATGCAATTTCTCCTAACTACATACAGATTCTTAAAATGATTTCTAAAATTTATTTATCAGCACAAAAAAGTCAGAAGAGAATGAAATCAAACAATAAGAAGCATTCAAAAGAAAAAATAGATTGTACCTTTCTATCTCTGATTCTCTTTGTTAAATCTTCCTTCCTCCTCTTGTTATTTTCTTTCTTCTGAACAAATAAATTAAATATTAGAACGCTTGAACTGCATACATCAAACAGCATTACTTTAGATTTCACACAGCCAAAATAAGAGACTTTTTGAGTCCTGCATATATTATAGTTGCTGCGAAGTAATCTAAAGGAGAATCATCAACAATTGATGACTGCAAGCCAAAAATTTGTCTCACTATCTCATTTGATTACCATTCTTATGGCTACTCAACAAAAAAAAAAAAAAAAAAAATTCAGTCATTATTTAAATACACGATTTGCAGGTCTACAAATAACAATTTGGATTATTATTTCAAAGAGTTCAAAGATACAGCCAAAGAATAGGAGAAACTATAAATCTTACAGTCATCCATCGGCAACGCAGTGCCACATCCCGAATTGTTTTATTTGGTAGATTGACAGCTATCTTTGCATAATTAGTTAAGCTATTTTCTGATGTATACCTGCAAAATATTGGACCACATCAATTAGAAGAACCACTCATGGATGAAACAGAATCAAAACAGAAACCAGACTATAAACCAAAACTATGTGTAACTGATATAAGCATAACAAATTAGATGGACAAGAACAAAGAAAAAAAGGCACTCAACTCACTAAAAATGATTTAAACCAGGGATCTTATAAGTTTGGCCAAAACTTTCAAATTAACAATATGCTGGACTTTATTCACTTCTTTGAATTGTATAAGCCTGAAATCAGTCAGCCTCTTAAACTATCATAAAGGTTGGAATTAATTCTTACGAAAGCTTTTAAAGCTTGAAATATTACGCTAAGTACAGATCAAATGCCAACTGAAGAATCAGTTTGGACGATCAACCTAGTGCTAACTTATATAACACAGGCAAAATTTAAATAAAAAATAAATAAATTCACAAAGATACACCATTTTAGCCCAAAAAATGACAATTCACACTTAAAGCCAATTCAAGTGAACCCACAAAACTTCGAACATCCAACCATAACTCAAACATGTCTCAAAATAAACCAAAATGTCACAAAATCAATTAAGTAAACACGAAAGGACCACAAAAAACACTCCAGTGAACCTATCAACAACTTTTATTTCAACCAAAAGAACCCATCTCATATAACCTTCATCCCATCCAAAAATAAAATCCACCCCGAAAACTACTAAAAATAAATTAAAAATAACCAAAAAAAAAAAAAAACTTGAACTTCGAAAATACTGCATATCCAACAAAAAGTTACAAGACCCAAATGAACCCCAACTCACAAAATTTACTCACGCTTGAATCCCCTCTTCAAGAATAGCATGTTCATCGGCAGTCCAGTCCATACAAATCCCCGGGTTGTGTTTAAGCCCATGACCAGCCCGCTCCTGAACCACCAAATTAGTGTTAGTTCCATTGAAAGAGGACGACGGATTGCTGTGTTCTTGATGAGTCCCAGGTGGGTTCGCCATTATTTCTCAAAAATTTACACCAAATCGGTAGTGGGTTCGCTTTTTTCCCGCCACAAAACGTACGGACAAGAAAACTGAAAGATTTAGCGAATCGAAGACGCTTTAGCTGGATTTTAGCAGCCAATATTAATGAAAGAGAAAGGATTCAAATGGGCGAAGAGAGTGAGTTTTGAGAGTTGAAAGAGAGGTGTACGGAAGCCGAGAGATAAAAGAGAATCAGAATTTTCTTGAAGTTGTCAAGGTGATGTGTATTTCAATTCAGAGTGGCCGTCTTATGTTAGAAGTGCTTATCTATGTGTCAAAAAGTACTTTTTCTCTTCCAAAACTGCTTTTTGTTTTTTGTTCAGATTGGCTAGATGTTGATTTTTAATTTGTTGTTTACTGAATTAGTTACAATTTAAAGAATTGAAAATTATGTATAATGGTTAGTGTTTGATTCGATACAAGCTATTCGAGTTCAAATCAAACAAATTCAATTCAACTAATCTGAATATTTGAGTCCAAATTAATTCAGAACAAATATAAAGTTAAATTGTTTACGGTAGAATTTGAGTTATTCTAATACTTAAGTTTAAGTTAAACTCAAATTGAATCCAAACTTAATTTATAATTTTGTTTTTCTTTCCTTAAATTTAAAATCATTTTCGTTCGAAGAGGCATAACACTTGTATCTTACCCTTTGTAATAAACACTACCTATATTAAAATATATCAAAAATTGATATGATAAGAAGAATATATCATATGATATAATACATATTATCAATACGATTGATACTTTTTTTTTTTTTTTGAGTAAGCAATGATATGATAAAGATGAATCTCTAAAATTTTAAAATATTAAGAATATTTGTGATATTTTTTAAGATAAAAATATGATTATTTAAATTTTTTATTATTTTAACTAAAGACATATCCTATAATCTTAATATACACTACGATTAAACAAAAATAGATATATTTGAAATTATCAATTTTTTTATTAGTAAATCAATATAAAATCTAGTTTTTTAATTTAAAAAAAAACTTAATTAGTAAGCTCTCAAACAACTATCACCAACGATAATGGTTATTATTGTCAGAAAATTTTACAATAATGACGTTTCACTTTTTTTCGGATAAGTAGCATTTCACTTCATCGAAAATAAATTTCAATGATTGTTGAATGATTGCATGATGATGACTAATCAACTTTGGTATTTTGAATTTTTCCAACTTTTTAATGGTTTTATTAACTTAATTTTAGAAGTTATAAAACTAAAAGTTAGGGTCATTTTGATAATTTGAAATTTTTAAAAGTGATTTTAAAATCCTTGGCTAAAATAAGTTATGAAAAGAGTAGCTCATTTCATAATCAAATGAGTCAACCAAACACATCTTGAGTGATTGCTTAATGAATAAGTAATTATTAAGAGTGGCTCCAAGTCAAGCATAAATAAGGGTCAATTTAATTCAAAAAATTTCAACTCAAATATATCAAAGAAAAAATCAAAAATTGTTGAAATAGAAGAAGGGTTACAAAGGTAAAGGAAAAGACAAATTGTCAACCAAAAAAAAAAAAAAACAAGAGAAAAAAATTTATTGAAAAAGATGAAAAATCAATAGAAAAGATGAATTTATTATAAACTTTTTAATAAGATTAAATTTAAATTGAGTCAAGTTCGAACAAAAACTGACTTGAGCTTAATTTTAATTTATAATAATTAACTCAAACTTATTAAAACTAGTCAGAAATGTCATTGAAAGGTTGCAAATTTGCAACCATTGCATGACTCAAGAAGTATAAGCACTCTACACTTTTACCCATGTTTATATTATCAATCAAATTCATTTTTAGGTAAATGTATTCAAATTTTATATTTAATGATTGAGGAAACAAAATTGTTATTTTTTAATTTTTCTAGACAGTACACTTACATTTTGTTACATATTTTAGAACAAATGAAGTTGTGTGCAGGTTCGTGTTGGCATGAAAAATAGCATCTGCGAGAAAGTACACTAAATTGTGATATACAATTCAGTACAATATATAACGAAACAACAATGTTTTTAAGATGGTTTGATTTACTACTTAGGAGTTTTGCATCCATTATTATGATAATGAATTTTCCGATATAAATTTGACAAAGTAATAAGATAAATTGCAAATAACTCATCTATTTTCCTATGTTTACTCCTAAATTTATAGCACAAAAGATAGAGTTGAATATGTAATCAAATACATTAAATCCTAATTCCTAAGATAAGATATAATTGTGTGCTCTTAAAAATACAAGAAGTGAGTGTCATTCAAAAAAAATATGAGGTAAAGATGGAAGTGGTGCTGTGATGTTAAGATTGTAATATCATAGTGAACAGATTATAAAAACAATTGACACTATGAAATCTCTTTTTTCGTTGTTTTTAGAAAGAATGTCTTTTTACCCTTATTTAAGGTTGATTTATGAGTAGTTGACATGTCTAATCATTAATCATAGGACTTATCTTTTCTTTAAGGTCAAAAGACTTATTCCCACCTCAAATTTTTCTAAACGACAAAATTCCATCAATTAAATTTCAAAAGTCAAATACTCAATCATTAACCAAAATCAATCGTTAAATTTATCGGTCAACTATTAAATATTAATAGCCAAAAGGGTATTTTTGTTTTTTTAAATAAAAAAATTGAAAAAATAATAAAGAATAAAATTAATTTTATAAAAATAATTTATTTATAAAATAATATTAATATAATATTAAAATAATAAAAAAATTAATAAAATTAACAAAATTAATAAAAATTAATAAAAAAATTCCAACAACCTAACCAGGTGGTGAGAAATAACCACCTGATTTGATTGGTAATCGGATCTGACCGTCAAGGATTTGACAAAGATGACAAGATCAGAAATTGCTAAAAACTATTTGCATACTTGAAACTGTACATTTACAACTTATCGAAGAGGCCAAATTCGACCATCAATTCAATGAGGTAGTCATTTTTTTGTCACCTGATTAAATTTTTAGTGACTATTGTTGTTTATGACATTGCCAACAGAGGTGGTTGTTTTTTTTTAATTATTAATTTTATTAATTTTTATTATTATATATTAATATTATTTTATATATAAAATTTTTTAATATTAATATTATTTATTTTTTTGATGGAAGACATTTTGATCATTTTATCAAAAATTTTAAAAAAATTTTAAAAAAATTAATCTAGAATAAATATTTAGTTTTTAAAAAAATTTTAAATAAAATTTTATTATTTAAGAAAACCTTAGGTGGGATTAAGCCCTTTCACCTTTCTTTGATACCACTTTCATACATTTGTATGGGAGAAAATGTGGCTGCATAACACTTGGTCATACCATAAATAATCATTGTGATAGTTTAAAACCCATTAAAATTAGGGTTTGACTAGTGTCATTACTTATCAATTAATTATCCTGTGTATCTGTATAAGCATCATTTAGAATAAAAACTGACCAATTATAGAGCTCAAATTGATACTATACTTTAATAATAATTATATTACTATACTTCATCACAATTTAATATTTAATTATTAGAATTTAGACCTGGCTCCACATGCCAATGTATGATTAGACAAGTGTACCACATCAAATGATGAAATTGTGCATATATATATATATATATATATATATATATATATATATATGAAAAGATTAAATAAATGTGTTATTTTGTGTTTCTCATTAATAATACGAGGGAAATATATATACATTATACAATACTTGATTTAGCTTTTAAATCAAAGATATATAATATAATTTCCTCTTTATATTTTTACGAAAATAAATTTAAAGACAAATCAATAGTTTAAATATAGAAGTATACCTCATGATCAATGCATTAATTGTATATTAGTTGATTGTATTTTTTTGACACTCCCCTCAAGTTTGGAATGTGTATTGATAATTCCTAACTTACTGAGTAGGGTCAAGAAATGTGGTCAAGAAATATAAAAAGTTTAATCGTTTTGCGAAAAATGTCAACTGGTTGATGTTGATATAGTAACGAGTCATCTTGATCTTTTTTTTTTTTTTTTGAACCTTTCTTGTATAAGGGGATAATCAATCTCTATATGTTCTTTTAATTTATAATAGACTTGGTTTGAAGTAATGTAGAGAATTGTTTGATTGTCACAGCATATATTAACAGAATGTAAATGTGTAATGTCTAAATCTTGTAGTATTGACTTCAACCATGTAACTTTGCATCAAGTTGTGGCCATGGATTGATACTCAGCTTTTGTATTGGCTCGTGACACTATAGTTTGCTTCTTGGTTTTCCAAGAAATTAAGAAACTACTAAGAAATACATAATATCTAGTAATTGACCTTCGAGTGTCACAACACTTAGATTCCATTTGCATCACAAAAGGAATCTAATTGAATTGAACTTCTTGTAGGAAAAAAAAATGCCTTGTTTTGGTGTTTACTTCACATATCATAAGATACAATGAATTGCTTCCAAATTTGGTACAGGTGGCTTGTCCATAAAATGACTTAAAACATGAACTCCATATGCTAAGTCAGGTTACGTGATAGTTAAATAAATCAACCGGTCAACAGGGTTTCAGTATGAAGATGGGTCACCAATGTAATCACTTCAAATTTCTCCATGGAAAATGAAATTATTTTTTTTCCAGGCATCTTAAATCTTGAAGAATCTCTAGGGCATACTTTCACTATGAAAGAGCAATACCTTTACTACAACTTGCAACCTTAATGCCTAGGAAATATCTCAATTGTCCTAGGTCTCTCAATTTGAATTGGTCTTTTAAAAACAAGTTTGTGTCTTCAATGTCTTGCAAGTTGTTTCCTGCTAGAATCACATTATCTACATAAATGAATAGAGCAATGAATTTACCATCTTCAGATTGGACAAACAAAGAATAATCTGCTTTGGATTGCTTGAAATTGACTTTTTTGACTGCATATTGAAAGTTTGATGAACCATTGACACAAAGCTTGTTTTAGGCCATACAATGATTAATGAAGTTTGCAGACTTGTGTCGCTCCCTTTCATTCGAAACCAGGTGGTAAAGTCATGTAAACATCTTCATTAAGTTCTCCATGCAGGAAGACATTATTGACATTGAGTTGATAAAGATGGCAGTGTTTGATTGAAGCCACAACAAGGAGTAAGTAAATTGTCATCACAAGTTTAACAATAAGAACAAATATTTTGTGATAGACTAGGCCTTCAATTTGACTATATCCTTTTACAACCAACTTGGTTTTATAGCGTTCAATTGTTTCATTAGAACAAAACTTTATCTTGTAGACCCATTTACACCTAATGGGTTTCTTCCTGGGAAGTAATGGTTGTAAAAACCATATGTCATTAGCCTTAAGAGCATCAAGCTCTTGTTGCATGACAAGACACTACTTGGGATCACAAATTGCTTGTGCAAAGAAGGATGGTTCTTTCTCAGTTGAAAGAGAAACAGTAAAAGCATGGTGTTTGGGAGATAATTTATCATAAGAAAGAACAATGGATAAAGATTTTGAAATTCCTATAGTTGGAACCAATACTAAATTGGATGATGGGACTTTTCAGGAGGGAAGAGGTGCATCAACATAATACTCACGTAGATGATTAGGAATTGTTATAGAATTGGTCAGCTATAAGGGATAAATTTGTTGATCAATAATAGATGAACAAGTGTCTGGTAAAAAGGTTTCAACGTTGGAAGGAGAAAGTTCTTGTGAAAGACACTTAGATGAAGATGTTTTAGTAGTGGGAGGAATATTCATAGCGGGGTTTTCATCATCATATTGCAATGCATGTATAGGTATTGGAAATGGCTTTGCAATGAAGGATGAGGAAGGAAAATATCTTTATGAAAAATGACATCACGAGAAATGAAAATCTTACCAGTTGTGAGATCATAGACTTTGTATCCTTTTTTAGCATATGGATATCCTAAAAAAAGACACCAAGTAGCTTTAACATCAAATTTGGTGGGATTGCGGTGATGTGGTGAAGCAAAGCAAAAATAACTAAATGCTTGTAAGTGACTATATGCAGGTTGTTTGTGGAAAAGCATTTTGAAAGGTGTTTTCCCTTGAAGAGGGGTATAAGAGTTCGATTGATAAGTTAGGTAGCAATTAAAATGGCTTCTCTCCAAAATCTCTTGGAAAGATTGGTTTGAAATAATAAGGATTGAGCTATATTAAGAAGGTGATGGTGTTTTCTTTTGACTACTTCATTTTGTTATGGAGTTGAGACACATGTGGTTTGGTGAATGATGCCTTAAACTGAATAAAATTTTTTCATCATAAATTCAGGTTCAATATCAGTACCAAGGATTTTAACCTTTATGAGAATTATGCCTTAACAAATTTTATGAACATGGTTATATATGACATGATGTCTGACTTGATGCATCAAGTAATCCATGTGCAACAAGTAAAATCATATCATGTTCCTATAATAGAAAAACATGGTAACCTCCCCAAATATCACAAGATTTTAAGTTTGCATTTGAATGAAAAAGCAAATGAAAGGTTTTATTTGAAAAATGACCAGGGCAAGAGGCTGGTGTGGTGATTGTATTACATCTGGTTCTTTGTGAGGTATCAAGGTAGTAGAGTTCCCCTTGTTTAGTTCCAATCCCAATCATCTTCCCCGATCGTTGGTCCTGTAGCATGCAAGTATTATTCGTGAAAATGGCAAAGTAATGGGAATTTTGCACAAGTTTGTTAATGGAAATCTGGTTTAGTTTGAAGGATGGGACATATAGTAAATTATGCAAAACAAAATCACCAAAAGTAATGTTGCCTATATGTGTAACAACAACAATAGCTCCATTCGATAGATGCACAATTCAGTTGATAACGCAAGAACTTGTGGTTAAAATTTCAGAAGAACAAACCATGTGATCAGTGGCTCTCGTGTCAAGTATCCAACATACTTCTTTATTAATAATATACACACAAAAAATGTTACCTGAGATATCACTCATGGCTGAAGCACTTCCAACGTGATTAGCCATAGAATTAAACTTACTACCATTAAGTAATGACACGAGATTATGATATTGTTTAGTTGTGAGGGCGAATGGTGTAGAGGTTGTTGGTGCATTTGCACTCCTCTTGATCAAATTTGTCGCCTGTGGAATTTGCCTTCTGTAGTTTTTGGCAAACATTGATAGTGTGACCTTGCCAACCGCAATAGTCACATTTGAGATGTGCTCGACATGTTTCTAAAGTGTGTCAAAATTTGTCACAAGTTCCACATTTCAAATGTGGATTTTTAGGTATAAAACCTTTTTATGTGTTTCTTGAACTGTTCTTGACTGCATAAGTTGAAGCTTCATTCAATGGCATGCCTCCCTTTGATATTCATCGTTGTTTTTCATCTTGGAGGATGAGTACACGACCAGGTTAGTCAGAATGATGAAAGTAAAGAGGATCATTTGGATTATCAAATTTGTTGATTTCAGGCTTGGGTAAGTTTTCAACTCTTTCTGCTATGTGAATTAACTAGATGAAGGTGAGCGTTGTTGCTCTAATACCATGAAAACATTAAATTAAATTTATTGTGTTTTTTATTGACAATATAAGGGAAATATATATACATTATGCAACAGTTGATTTAGCTCTTAATCAAAGATATACAATATAATTTCTTATTTATACTTCTATGGAAATAAATCAGGAGACATCAGTAGTCTAAATAGAAAGGAACTATTAATATTTCTCACTCAGTTTTATGACTCAGTCTAGTTAGGATCTAAAACCGATTAACCTAATCTACTGATTAGGCTACAAAAGTGTTTGAGTCAATTGAGTGTACAAGCGTCGACTTGGATTGGCTTCCCTATTAACAATAAAAAGGCTTAACACAAAAATTGGAGGGAGGGAGTTGGAATTGTTGAGTGTCTGACTGTTGAGAATCAAGATTGGAAATAGCAAAAATGATTGCTAAAGAAGAAATTGAGGAAAGAGGAGAATGTTGAAATTTCTTGAGTGATATCGGAGAGAGTTAAGGATTGCGACTAAGTTTTTCTTTTTTTTTCTTTTCAAAGAAAACAAATTTGAGTTGGGTAAACAATTTTCACATATTAACAAACCAACATCCAAACCGAAACCCCAATTTTTGAAGTTTAAGACTTAATGTTCAAATCAATTTTAGATATCACCTTTATTGATCCAATTATTAGTTTGGATCGAATAGAGGAAACTTTTTATAAGTTGTTGTGATCCTGAAATGGTAGCAGAATAATTATGCTTTATCATAATTGTCAAAATTGAGGAGATTAATTCAAAGACATTAAGAAACTACTATTTAACGTTGAACTAATTGTGGAAGTTATATATAATCAAATTTCAACAAATTTAGTGTTTTTTTTATACGGATAACCCCATTTGACAAAGCTCAACCACCCATATAAGATAGAGACTGACCACTAGACCATGAAGACTAGCCAAAAAACCAATCAAGATTAATGTATAAATTAGTATTCATTTTAAATGCATATAATATCATGAATGAAATCCATCATCTTATTCATAGACCATAATAAATTTTATAATTTGCAAATGAAATTACTATTAAATGGCTTAAATGGAATTTTCAGGGTTTTAACCCCTGATATATTCTCCCAACAATAATGTTTAATCCATAATTATATTTAGAAAAAAATAAAAACAAAAAGCAAGTCAACAAGAATCAAATAAATCCAAGTATTTGAAGGAATAAACTCCATAATTTGAGCATCAAAAGAAGGCAAACTTATTTATCAAAATTAGATGTAAAATTACATAAATAAAGGCTGGATTATTTTTTTATATGTAAAAGAGGGGATTGGTTTCGTTTTAAAGAGTAGACAAAATTTTTTACTGTTTGATCCATGTAAAGTAGATCTCCTACAAATTTTATTATTTGTTGGAATGAATTTAGGAGTGAATATAATCTAAATCAAATCTAAACGAGGTTCAAAGTATAGTTCGAATTCATAATGATAGCTTAAAGTAAAATTTAATTCATTTGAATTGTAAGGGAAAAAAAATCACCAACAAGAGTTTTAGTGTGATAACATCGGCAAGAAAGTAAGCTAAATAAAAATCCAAGCTCGAATACTTGGATCAAATCCACTCTTAGGGATGAAGATATCATGAGATTCATGCAATTAAAAGATATTGACCATCATTTTGTACGTAATCGCAGGTACGAAATAGAATAGGAATATATTTTTCATTACTATAAGAAATTGAGTTGTACACACGAAAAGGAGATCATGCCAAGTTCCTACTGCTTTTGGATGTAAGATCTTCTACTTGCATACTAAGCTAACCTGCATTAATTATACGCAAATGCAAGAATGAAGTTAGCTAGTTGTTCAAGGCATAAACAAAATTGGCAACTTAATTATTTAATTCAGACTCAAAAATATAGAAATAAATAAACAAATCCTGAGGCCGGTAGTTGCTTCATTTACTAATTTCTTGTTGAAAGTTTTTTTTGTTTATACTTGAACAATAATTAAGCAATTAGGAAGCTAATAATCTAAGCTAAACGGCAATTTGTATTTGCTTTACAGTTGTAGTTTTTGGACATTTTGGCAAGTGGGTGAGTTGAGGTCCCTTCATTCATCATCAAATATTAGAAAAAAATCACAAAAGAATAAATATTGAATGATTTGGAACACACTGGACCCACAGAGTCTTTTATTATTGATTATTTTTGTTATTGTGCATGCATGCAAAAAGAATAATATTGAATGCTTTCTGAGATTGATTTAATGGAAGTGCATGGTGAAAGTTTGGTGAAAAGAAGGCTAAGGGTGGCTGAAAATGGCTGGTGAGGTGGGATATGGGGAAAATCTAGTCTTATATGGAGGGGAAAATCCTGGAAATATTTCTGCAAACAACATTGTTTCATATACAAACGATTGAATGCTAGTGAATACAAATAAATAGATATATTATTATATTACTAAGTATTTTTTGAATTAGAGATTGAACAAACAATCAGAACATTCAATGACATACTGTTTATAGTATTAGTCAACTTGTAAAACCTTGCCCCAACAGCCATCATTGTCCCAGGTAAAAATTTATAACTAAATTATAATTATATAAAAATTAAAAATAAATATGAAGATTTTTGGGTTTGGGGTATTAATGCATTTCCTCTAAGGTTTACTCGCCTTCTTCCTTACTCTTAAAAATTTGGTGATGATATTAGTACTAGTGACAAATATATAGAACTATTATAGAATTCAATGTAAGAAGATGAATAGACACAAGGGAATCAAG
Source organism: Anacardium occidentale (assembly GCA_026122585.1). Classification (NCBI taxonomy): domain Eukaryota; kingdom Viridiplantae; phylum Streptophyta; class Magnoliopsida; order Sapindales; family Anacardiaceae; genus Anacardium; species Anacardium occidentale. Next base: position 37,831 of record JAJEJH010000823.1, read on the forward strand.
AGAAAATAAAACTTTTAACGTGATTCAACCGATAAATCAAAAGTTTGTTTTCATGAAGGTGGTGTTATATACTAAAGGAGTATCTTTTCCATAATCTTTCTAACATTTCAAATTTATACTAACAGAGTCTAAGGTTATATATGTAATTAGATAAGTGAAGTGTGAAATTATGTGACTTGATGAGTGTTGTGTGAGACAATGGTATCACAGACACCATTTTTCGAAAATAATAAACCTTTGCCCATAGCACATTTCAAATATCTTAAGATTTAGTATACTGTATCCACGTGTTCTTCACTTGGGTCATGCAGATATTGACTTACGCCACTCATTACATAAGCTATATTCGGTCTCATGTGTGACAAATAAATTAGTCTCCCAACCAACCATTGATAGTTACCCATATCTATTGGAACTTGATTCGGAAACATACCAAGCCTATGAATCACTTCTACAGGCGTTTCTACTTGTTTGCAAGCAAGCATTCTTGTTTTAGTCAAAAAATCTAGCACATATTTTTGCTATGAAAGAAAATTCCCTCAATCAGATATTACTATTTCAATCTCTAAAAAATATTTAAGTCGTACCAGATTTTTCATTTTGAATTTATTAGCCAAGTATTCATATAACAACTTCATTTCACATAGATCATCCCTTGTCGAGACCATATAATCAACATATACAATTAAAGCTATTACCTTTCTTTCTTTGTGTTTCACAAACAAAGTATGATCTGAACTACTTTGTTTGTAATCAAATACCTTCATTGTAGAAGACAACCTCTCAAACTAGGCTGTAAGTGATTATTTAAGCCCATATAATGATTTCTTCAATTTAAACACTTTGTTTATGGTTGAAAAACGATGTTTAACTTTTAGTGGCAGTTTCATGTAAACTTCTTCCTCTAAGTTTCCATTGAGAAACACATTCTTAACATTAAATTATTGTAGAGACCACTCTCAGTTCATTGTTATAAATATGTGAATGCAAATTGAGTTTAGCTACAGGTGCAAAAGTCTCTCGATAATTTGCCTCATACCTTTGTGTAAACCCTTTTGCAACTGGCCTTATTTTATATCTATCAATGCTTCCATTTGCTCTTAGTTTCATGATAAATACCCATTTACATCTGACCATCTTCTTTCCTTTGGGCAATGAAACAAGTTTCCACGTAGAGTTTTTTTGCAAAGCCTTCATCTCTTTGTTCATGGCTTTAATCCACTTTGGATCTGCCAATGCCTCCTACACACTACTAGGAATAGATACATTGGAAATTGATTAATCGTAAGTGCATATGATTCAAACAATTTATAAGTAGAGACATAATTATTGATTAGATACTTAACATTGGCTCTAGGATCAGGTTCATATTGTTTCTTTAGAATACCCTTATTCAACCTTTGTGGATAGGGGCCAATTTTTTAGGAGGAACAAGGGACCCATGACGAACAAAAAACTCATTATATATGATAGACTATTCAGGAGGAACAAAGGACTCGTCAATACGACATTTAATTCATGGGACTCATTAGAAATGAGACTCATGATTACCTGAGGAGAAACATTTTGAGTGGATCCTTTGGTTAATGTTGTTAACATGGGCAACTCGGTATTCATCGATGATTTAACATTTTGTTGACCACTTTTCCCAAACCTTTCACTCATTTCTTCCAGCTCTAAAAATTCTTTCCCCTACCACTTTCTTGTAACACATTCCCGTTGCTAGAATTCTCTCCCTGACGGGAAGGTGTCAAAGCTAGCTCCCTATAAATAATACGATTTTGATTCACGAAAGGAAACATCCAAGGTGACAAGTAATTTTCGAGTTTGAGTATCAATGCACCTGTAGCCCTTCTGAAAATCTGAATAGCCAACATAGACACATCGTTTTGCATAAGTATCAAGTTTAGTTCGCAAGGTCTTAGAAATATGAACATACACCGTATAACCAAATACTCTTGGTTCAAGATATAGAAGATAAGGAACTAAAAGTAAAGACTGCATTTTTTGTTGTGGTGTTTGAAAACCTATCACTTGAGTAGGTGTCCGGTTTATTAGGTAAACAACAAATTTCCCAGCTTCTCCCCAATCGAACCTCGACATGTTCTTGCCAAAAAGAGAGGCACAAACCACCTCTGGTAGCTGTCTATTCTTCTCTCTGCCATGCCATTTTGTTCTAGAGTATAGATGCAAGAAATCTGATGTCAAATCCCACGATCGCTTAGAAATTTTCTAAAAGATGTATCTATGTACTCCATAGCATTATCAGATTGCCAAGCACGAATCTGTTTTTGATACTGAGTGCCCACCATACTACGGAATTCCTGAAATGTTGTACAAACATCACTCTTTCTTTGAAGTAAAAACAAATCATTCTTGTACATTCATCAATATATGTAGCAAAGTAACAAGCTTTAGAATAAAAGAGCAAGACCCCATACATCAGAGTGTATAACTACAAACGGTTCTGAACTTCTATTTGAACTTAGTAAATAAGGAATACGATGGCTTTTGGCTAATTCTCAAATATTACTATGAAAATCAGAATCACTCAAAACAGAAAAAAAAATGTGGTTTTAATTTTTTTAGGTTTCCAAAAGAAAGATGTCCTAATCTTCGATGTCATAACCATATAGTTGCTCGAGCTTTCTCGTCACTACTAGTTTGATATATATGACTGAATTTTGTCCTTCATTCTCTGTTAATTGCAAGTAATAGAGTCTGCCTTGTCTAACACCATAATCAAGAGTCTTCCAAGCCAGAATGTCTTGAAAAACACAAAATGAGGGCCAAAAAGTTACAATACAAGCAAGCAAGGAAGTAATTTGGTTGATAGACAAAAGGTTATATTTAAGGGATGAAATGACTAGGACTGAATCTAGTGTGAGAGTATTAAACAAAATAATAGATCCTTCTCTAGTAATACGAGAAGTACAATTGTTAGTTGTAGATATAACATATTGGGAAGATGAATAAATGGATTGTAACTGACTCAAATCCCTAGTCATATAATCAGATGAACTTGTATTAATAATCTAAGTATTATCCTCAGAAGTTGTAGAGAATACATTTGCCTTACTAACAACACCTGGGTTCGCAATATTTGTCGTAGGCCAATAAAAAAAAAAAAATTCATAATTTCTTACCTGATGTTAGACTTTTCATTTTATGAGAGAAATCTTAAAGCCAATTAAAAAAAATTAATAGAATTAATAGTTCTCACTTCCTTAAAAATAATTTCTTACTTTAGAACTTCATAATTTAAGCCAATTCAAAGTATGCAAAACTCAAGTTACAAGGAGCCTGTCTTACTCAGCAAATTAAGTGGAAGAAATGAATAAATAGGACCCTTAAAAATTCAGATAACACCACTTTTGAAAACCGATGAAATCGTTGCAACTTGTTAATTATTTTCTTCACATATAATAAACTCGTGACTTTATGATGATTACAAGATAATTAATCTCTGGAATTTATGTTAGAATGCTAACGATCAATGGAAATATAATATTATATATATATATATATATGGATGGTTGACCCTAAAAATTGGTAAAAGTCCTCTTACTCAAACAACGGAAAAAATAACTCTTGACAATTTTAGACATTTCCACAATCTTCTCACCACGTTATTTCAGTCTCTTGATCTCATGAGATAATTTTCCATCTCTATCCTCCGTCACATGAGATTGCACCATTATCTTTTAATTGAATAGCATAATATGATCAACTGTTGTCTTCTAAATGCTTGGATTCACTATATTAGAGTTTTGATGTATCAGTCCTGCAGTTACATACTTAGTTCTTTCTTGAAATCCTATGAATTTAGGATTATACTGAGGCAATGGTGATTCTTTTTCTTCTTTGAAGAGTTTTTTATTTCGACACTGGAGTTTGTCTGTCTTGTGATTCTTTTTTATTTCTTTTACTCTTTTCCTTATGCGGTGATTTTTATTCTTCCCAATGATCTTTTTTACTTCTTCAATGATTCTTCTCCTTTTTCAATATTATTATTCACCAGTTTGAGTGAGCCAAACTCAGACAATTGATTTTGAAGTTAGAGTTTATCTTGTCGACAATGTTTTTTAAAATGATTTTTTTCCCTATTTAGCGATTCTTCTTTTTTATCTTTTTCTATGAAAAATTTTTTATTTTAACGATTCTTTTCTTTATTTGATATTACTGTTTACCAATTCGAGTGAACCAAACTCAAGTTAGTTCTTGTTTGGATTCAAATTAATTCAATTTGAATTCACCTTTATCAATGTTAATAATGAATTGACCCTTGTACATACACACGTAAATATGCGCGTGTGTGTGTGTGTTTATATATATTGATTACTCCTTTTCACATCTTGAAATACATAAAGATCCTCGGATGGATCACAAAACTATTTTTTCCATATTAGAATTGAAAAAAAAAAAAAAGCCCCTAATGCCAATATAGAAATCACATGCATGCACGTTGCTTCTCGCTATAAATTTCATTTTCATATTAATATAACGTAAAGAAGCAGAATGTTCAAAACACCTTAGAGCATGTGAACACCCTCGTAAACCTCTTCTTCCGCCACTCAATAACTTGAACAAAATTCAAGTTCAATCCTGAAAGTTCAAGCTAAATTTTCAAACCTTGTTAAATAAATATTTTTCTAAAATTTTCCAGCTCAGTTTTGTCGGTAATTCTCCGAAAACCCTAGTCTATATAAAGGCTAAACTTGTTGTCAAGGGATATATATGCAAAAATTAGGATTTCATCGTGGGAGAAAGAAAAATGGAGAGAAGTGATGAAAGGTTCGTGATTTTCATTCTCCCATTGGCGGTTCTTGCCTTGAGCTTGTGTGCAGCGAAGGTGGCAGAGGCGGCGGTGACGCTTCCGATGCCAGTGAAGTTGGAATGGCATTATTATCGGATTCACAACACGTGCCGTTATGCCGAGGTTTATGTAAGGCACCAAGTGGAGTTGATGTATAAAAAGGATAAAAGTCTTCCCGCGAAGCTCCTGCGGTTGCTCTACTCCGACTGCTTTGTCAGTGTATGTGTTTGAATTACAATAGTTCTTATTTTCAATATTTGTTTACTTTTTGATTTCTTTCTTTCTAGGGTTCTAAATCATTAACATTCAGAAATTCTTTTCTCAAGATTCATGACAAAATCTTGAAAAACTTGAACAAAAATTATAGCTAGAATTTTGTCTATAAATAGATTTCTTGTGTTAAAAATTATGAAGAAGTTTTCACTTAACAATTTTCGTAACAAATACTTTTTTAATGATTCTATTTGTACTTATAACATGTGTTGATTTACTAAGCATATTTTGCTTCTACGGCAAGCAACCAAATCTCTTAAATCCTAGTTTGAATATCTTTTATAAAATAATTCATCTTTCTCTCGTTGAGTCATTAATATTATTTAACACGTGAAATGATGGATTCAAATTAAACTAATTTAAACTTAGTTTAAATTAATCAAGTTAAACTCAAATTTAACAAATTCTCTTTAAATTTACTTAATCAAATCAAAATCAAACAAAATAGTAATATTTTAATACGTATTTAATCAAAATAATGTTGTTTTAATTAATTTATATCAAACCTTATAAACTTACCAGTTTAGTAAACCAAACAAAACCTCGAGCTTGATGATAGAAAACCTTTGAAAGCTTGAATGTGTATAAACAAAACTTGTTTCAATCAAATTAACAATTACGAGTTTAAGCTAACTTAGATCAAATTTATCCCTAATCAAGTGATTAAATAATTTAAAAGCTTATATATACTCATTAGTATTTATTGTTTATATATATAATATCACCCAAATTGATAGTGCATCGAAGCTATAATACTCTAGTTCGATAGTGTTTCTAGTCGATGAGCTTATGTGTTACTTGTGTGATGGATTTTATGCAGGGATGTGATGGATCGATTCTCCTAGACGGAGATTACTCTGAGAAAACTGCAAGACAGAATTGGGGACTCGGAGGATTCGATTTAATTGACCACATCAAAACTGTTCTTGAAGACCGTTGCCCTGGGGTTGTTTCTTGTGCTGATATCCTCAACCTAGCCACCAGGGATGCCGTTCACATGGTACCATTTTTCTTTTTCATGTAAATTACACCCTTAATACATATACTTAGAGCTGAATTCAATTGAAATTAAACCTGAATAAAACCCAATTTCAATCCAAAAAAGTAAATTAACTCAAACTCGACCAAACTTTGAATTTGATCCAACTTGAGTTATACTCAAATATTCAAATTGATTTAAACTTGACGCCAAGGATATGATTTAGGGAAGTTATTGGATCTTTACAAAGTTGACTACTGATTCATATTTTGATTAATCAACAGGCGGGTGCACCTTCTTATCCTGTATTCACAGGCAGACGAGACGGTTTGACTTCAAACAGAGATTCTGTGGACCTCCCATCACCGTCCATCACATTCGACCAAACTTTGTCATACTTTAAATCCAAGGGCTTAGATGTGTTGGACATGGTAACTCTCCTAGGTAAGATGCTTCAAAACCACTAAATAACGTCTCTCTTTCAAGGAGCAAAGTTTCCGAACTAAAATTCACTGGTACACTAGATAAAACATAGGACTGGATTTGATCTCAGCTGGCTCAAATCAAATCCAAAGTTAGACGATCCCAAGCTGCATCAAATCCAGTCCTAATCAAATCAAGTAAAATTACCAATGTCTGCTGCACTGCTGATCCAGGAAACATATTAAGAAACCAAAACAAAAATGAGAGAGAGAGCTGACTAATTTCAAACTGATTGCCTGGTTTCTGTATAACTCTGACTACATTTTCTTACTCTATTTCAGGAGCACACTCACTAGGGAGAACTCACTGCCGATATGTGGTAGACCGGCTGTACAATTTCAGCAATACCGGAAAGCCAGATCCAAGCCTGAACGAAACAACAGCAACCCAGCTGAAAAAGCTATGTCCACCCAGAGTTAAAGAGGGTCAAAACGACCCACTGGTTTACCTAAATCCAGAATCCGGTAAAAATTACAGATTCTCCAACACTTACTACACCAGAGTTTTATCAGGAGAAGCTGTCCTGGAGGTTGATCAACAGCTATTGTACGGAAACAACGACACTCTTTCAATTGTTAATGAATTTGCCGCTGGTTTCGAAGATTTTAGGAAATCATTTGCTCTATCAATGAGCCGGATGGGAAGCATTAATGTTTTAACTGGGAATCAGGGAGAGATACGTAAAAACTGTCGAGTTGTAAATAAAAAATGACAAAAGTCCAGGGACTCACCGATCAAAAACGGTTTTGTCATTGTGAAATTAAAATATAAGCTCATTCACCTGAAATTGTTTTGTGCAAGGATACTAGAGTAATCCCAAAATAAAGAAAAAACGAAAAATCTATTTATATATTCACAAATAAATTGTCATGACAAAATCTTCAACTATGACACTACTATTTTCTGCTTTTCCTACTTAGAATTATCTAATGCCTCTTCATCTAATTATCCACTTTTCCGTACACAATTGGCTATCCAGATGTATCTTGATAAAAACACAAGGGGAAAAGAAAAGAAAATTGACAAATTGTGTTTCCTAACCTGTTAGAGATGTCCAAGGTAGCTATATGAAATGATCAAGACTGGGCTTGCCTCGATAAGGAATGTCCTTGTGATTGTCAATCCTTCTGCTGAGATGAAGATGGAGGAAAAAGTTGAGAAAATGGCATAAACCATTGGCATAAATGAGATGTTAAACATATAACGCAACTTCAATCATGCCTTTCACAATATTTGCGCATTGATTCATCATTCATAGAGAAGTAATAATCAAACAAATTTAACACTCAAGCCCAATGTGGATTGCTTATTCTGTTCAAGCATGCAGGATCAGTAAAACTATTCGTACAAAAAATACTGGAGAACGTACAAGTTAAAGATACTCTACTTTGGCTCGCAAGATTTAAAGGCAAGACAATAAAATTATTTTCAGCTCAAAAACAAGGAATTTGGCTTAGATGGATAAATAGGTGTAAAAGCATGACCTTCCGAATAATTTAACAGAATAACAGTTAAATCTAAAAATGGACATTTATTAATGCCCATCTGTTCAAGAATCATCTTAAGAGTCATTTGTGACAATAATATCTTTTATCATATGAAGTCCTGACAAATGTTAACAGCAACTTTTGGTCTCCATAACCGAGTTCTCCCCTTTAAAGACTTGGATTCTTTTACTTTCACAAACAATATTGCTGCTTCATGATACGAAACAATGGCCATGGAACCAACTCTACTTACAAAAAATAGCAAACTGAATTTACTTAAAAGGTTGAAACTCCCATGCAACTATTGAACCATATTCTATAGATAATTCTAAATCTGACATTTTGTCACTATTAACAGGAATAATATAATGCACAAGTTATCAGTTTGTGATTCCAATGTACCCCCATAAACTAATACATAAAATTTAGCCTTTCAGCAATTCCAGATTAGCTCAGCAAAGAAGGTAAAAATGTAGATATTTTATGAATCATTTACAATAAACATTGTCATTGCAGTAGAGGAATGGAGGCAGAGTGAGACAGTGACTACCTTGTTGAAGATGTGGAATGCGATAACGATGTAAAAACAACTGGCACAATCTTCATACTGCAAAAACACTTCTCCAAACGCCTCCATTGTGAAAATTTTAACTAATAAATTATATCATGCAACACTCTATCTTGGAATCCAAGTCTCGGACTACAAACTCAGAGTTCCATTAATAAGATTTTGTCACATAGAAAGCAGAAAACAGCATAGTCCTATTCTCCATTTGGAGCTGTGTGACTATTTATCTTGATCAGCTGATTCAAAGAAGACTTCAGTTAACATAATGCAACAATCAAAGAAAACTAATTGCGTATAATGGTCTGACAAAACATGGTAATGCCTCAAAAACCCATAGAAAATTTATGTTATTTCCATGTTTCTATGCAATGACTACACAAAAGCAGTCAATCACAATAAACCAGGCTACACTGTTGTCTCATCATAAACAGGTTTACCATGATCTAAGGCACCACCATTGCTAAAGTAATGGTGCATACTTCTAGAAAAAGAAAAAGCTTGAAGTTTATGAAATATAAGCTCTAAAGTCCCAATTGTTTTAGCACTTTTGGGGTTGATGAGATCATTGTATGAGCACATTACCTTGGAGAAATATTTTTTTCGAATTTTGATTGCTGTGCGTATACATCTTTTTATATGGATCTCAAGCAGATTATCATTGAAAATCTGCAATGCAAACACAAAACAAAATTTAAAGAATTTCATGTACAGATCAGAATAAAAAAGAATTTGAGTCACTAATTAAATGACAGAGCAAGATGTCTGCATTTACAGCACAGAAGTCAATTTCCTACTATATTACTCAACTATAATTTCTACAAATTAATTAAATCAGGACTGTCAAGTTTTGACCATCAATCATGATGAAGGCCTCCATCTCAACAGAATGTTTTTGAAGAAGCTTCTTCTAATATCAAGAAAGTTCTCCTCAGCAAGCAAATAATAGAAGGTTCCATCATTGACAAAAAAAGGCCTCCATCTCTCCACTTGGTCATATACAACACACATTTCCACCATTGACCTAGGAAATGTTCCTGCCTACACATGACACCTAATTCTGTTCCCCCATCACATAACAGAAACTCATCAGAAAATAAACACAAATACTCAAGGTGCTTTTCAACCTCGAAATGTGGAACAATTCTTTCAAAATCCTAATAAAATTATTGTATATCACAAAGATTAATAATGTTATGATAGCAGTTTAATAATTCAAATCTTAGAACAATCATGTTTTCTATCTCAAGAAGGAAAAAAATGACAGGCACAAAGAGAGGAGAAAGACAGGGAGAGAGAAGAAAATGTTAGATTCAAAAACGCCTGGTAAAGACCAATTTAGAGGTCCTTTAAAGAAGGACAATGTGGTGGCTGAGGCATTAAAGGTTCAGTTTGATTAATCCAGGTCCTAAACTCACTACAGGGCTTTTCCTCTGACAATTCTCTAACTTACGACTATCAACTTGTATGAAACTTACTAACTTTGTACATAGTTGCCAAATATTTCCCCCTTTTTGATTTTGATTTTATTTTAATTTTTAGTTTTTGTGCAATACTAAGTGTCAGCATCAAAAGGAAATTGAACAAAAATCAAGTACTTTGAAGTAGCTAGAAGGAAAAACTCATGAATTGTCAGCAATGCACCTGCCTTTATCATGTCATCAATTGAACGTGTCTCTTTCATAATTTTGTTACGGTTCAATATAAGAATCGCTGCCACACAAAACACAGGTAATCCATCATCTCCATTTCCAGTTAAGGAGACTATAGTCAAGTTCTGCAAGTGATGATTTCTGGACCAGAAATTCCTTGTCAAGCCACAAAATGGGTGAGCTGATGCTGATTTCACTCCAACGTTGTCCGAAATGGAACCTGCCACATTTCCATTTTTTTGTTGTAAGCCACCAGCCTTTAGAAAACTACAACCACCATTTCCAATGCTTTCTTCTCTAATTTCTGCATCAGACTCCCTTGGTAACTGTATAATCAATGCTTCCAGACAGTTCTCCTCCAAATTATTGATCAAAGATAAGTCAAAATCAGCAGCCCACATCATCTGCATCAAGGATTGTTATTCCCAATGAGAGCTGATTTATTAAAAATAGAATAAAATACAAGAAATATGTACAAGAAATCAAATTTAAAAATTTATCAAATACATCCCAACACACTGATCTGTTCCCCAGAAGCTTTGCTACATATGTATTATTCATTCATAAAAGCAGTTCCCCTATAATTGAGCAAATACAAAAGAGGGACAGACTAAAAGTTTTAAGAGGGGATTAAAAAAGACAAACAAACAAATATTCCCTAGCTAGCTAAGGACTACAACTGTGAGCAAGTCCAAAGTGTATTCACTAATAGTGGAATGATGAAGGCCATCCAAAGGAGAGACAACTTTCATAAGCGTCTCCAAACAATCAAGTCTTAGCAAAGAATTTATGGCTAGCAACAGGAAATGATAACAAAGGTAACTAATCAGTACTATTATTTTCCATGTTAAGATGAGACTAGCTCAGATATTAACTTACTGAGAATTATAGTTCATACTAATCCTAATTTTGTGCATCTTACTGACACTGTGATATAGATGACACCACAATTTCATGACCTGGTTCCAGAGGCTGATATAAGATAACTACTGAAAATATACTAACCTCCCACATACACAGAGCCTCATCAAAAGATAATTCCCGACGGAAGAGTACTAGCAACATTCGAAATGCAAAATGAAGGCTTTCAGCATCTATATTTGACAGATGTAAAAACATTTCCCTATCTGTGAGTTCCACAATATGCCACAATGCTTGCAATTGCTTCATAACACCAGTTGGACCTTCCAGTTGAAAATTTTCACGCTGCAGAGAAATAAAAGGTATATGTTACTAAAGGGCCATACAATTGTATAAACAAGCATATTTACCATTGGAATTACCATTCTCCTAAGAAGCATCTCAAAGCACCAAAATGCATCAGCATTATCCTCAAAGAGAACAACGAAAGGAGATAGCAAGTCACTCATACCTGCAAACAGAATTTTAATTGGTATACGTGTAAAACTAATCCTCCGAAGATTGAATAAAAGAAATAACAATCTTTGGGCTCATGCGATCAATAAATGACCTAGGATAAAATTAAGGACTACAACCTTGACAGTAACCAGTGGCAGGATCAACCCAAGCATAAACAGCAAGGATGTCGGACATCCTAGCTAAATTTCTTGTATCCCCATAGAATTCAAGATGACTATCTGTTCTTACAACATCAACTACTGAAAGGGGAAAAAAATCTTGTGAGTCAAAAAAATTTGTTGGCAAATTGAAATATTCAGAACCTTTCAAAAAAAATGTAATAGAACAACCAAGACTAAGTACCTATCCTATGCAAAGTCCAAAGCCATTCAGAAACTCTGTCTTCACTGACAGCCTCTCCTCGAAATGTGGTTGCATTCATCAATGGAGTGTTTGGAACATCTGATATTCTCAATTTGTTAACAATTTCTGTTTCAAAATCAAGATTTTTGGACCACAATTCTGGTTTATGGGAACTAGAACAAGCCATTTCAATTTCTGGATTTATGGGGTGTGAAATGTTGTTAGATGATGAACCATTTGATTCCATGATTAGATCTGCATTATTACTAATTTGAAAACTATGCATTCTGTCATCCTCAAATCTCAGCTTATGTTGTGTAGAAAGATCATCTTCACAGTCACAATATTCTTCCTCACCGTTTCCACTGTTCTCAAACATATTTGTGACTGGTAAATAATCAAAATAACTTTCATTTATGAATTGTGATCCATTAGATTCTCTCCCTTGATTATAAGAGCCGCAATTGTATGGATCAGACGTACGTACAAAACAAGAAGAGCCATATGCTGCATTGTCCAAGCTTTCCCTAACACTGACAAGGTCTGGTGAATCAGTACAACTTCCCCTTTTGCATGCACATGATGTATCTGTACAATTATTACTTAAATTACCAAAATTCTCCACTTGGTAAGTGGTATTGACAGAAGCTTGTCTGCTTTCAACTTTATCTTTTTTCCTGCCGTCATTGTTGGATAATGTCCTCATGTCCATAACCTTGGATCCCACAACATAGGCAAGTGAACCAGTTCCTATGCTTGAATGCATTATCTGGCAGTGCTTAATCAACTCCTTGTAGCGTTCCCTGAAAAATAAGTCTCATAAAGATATTCCAACAAAACAATAAATTATCATCAAGACCTCAAAGATTTGACATACATGCATACTTGTTTCCTTGAAATAGATGCTCCATAAACTGTTGAATTGCAGAAATCGTACTATAACATGAATGTCATGCATACACAATTTAAAAAACAAAGCTTTATGTTAGCTCTATCCAAACTAAAGGATTTAAATTATTTCAAGTAAATAAAATATCACGTTATTGCAGTTCAAGCATTTATAACTCTTTCAGCTGTTTATCTCATGCTTTATTTTACTGGGCAATTTTCTCTATCCTACAACCTAAAACCCCATCGTCCAATTTAGCAAGTCATCAGTTACTAAACCAATTACAGAAGCATGGTAATGCAGGACAAAGTAGATTATAAAAATCAAAACCTTTGTAGTTGATTACACTCAACTATATGACAAGGATTACAAACAGAGCAGATGGCCTGCAAAAAATCAGAAGCTGGAACAGTCACCACCTCTTGACTGAATTATTCTTCAAAAGAAACAACACCGTCCAGATTGAAAATACCAAAGACAAACTAATCATGTGAAGAATTCATCCTCAACTTTAACAATCAACTAAGCATGAACAATTAGATCAAAGAAGCAGAATAATAAGTACACGTGGACAGCATGACAAAAGTTACTAATAATTAAGAAAATTTAAAACCTGTCAGGGTATAAAAAATATAAGATTCAAGTATTCAATTAACTATTTGCAAGCAGAACTACCCAAGAATCAGCACTTGAAAGGAAATATACAGCATACCTCCTGGCAATTCTAAGTTGCCTTCGATACTCAGCAGTACTCCCCAGGGCATAACAACCAAGTAAAAATTCCCAAACTTCAGGTCGTATAGATGGATCGACACCCTAAAATGCACATACAATATGAACAACAATCATAAAATGCAGACTAAATAATATTTGATTATATTTCTAAACGTACAAATTGAATGACTAAAATTTGAAAAATAAAACATTAATGCAGTATAAAAAATTTATATATTAAAAAGAATTCAAAGGATTGTCTATCCAACAATAATTGAATGTCAACTGGCTAGTTTATTCAAAATTGATAACATTACCATCCTATGAGTTGGCCAGAATTGAGAATGAAAATACCACAGCAAGACCATGTTAGGATTCAATATGAGATTGCCAAACATCTCTTTCAAAATGTTTGATCACTGGAAAAGAATATTTAAAACCACACTGACCACAAACATATAAAGCCTATCAAACTGGGGATACACGGAACTGAGGTAAACTGAGAAGAGAATGTATCCCAAATACTAGCTCAGTGAGAGCCATGTGATGCTACCGTGAGATGTAGTACTAATTTATCTATAAAGAGTGATGCCAAGAATTTAACAGTTGATATGTGGAATGTCTAGACATGCTTCCTTTTCTTAAGCTGCCAGATTAACTCTCATGAAATTTGAATTTCAGAGCAAGGTGGGAGATGAATAATGTAGCGCACAGGTGAACTAAATTGACAGATAGCACACTTTACAGATTGGGCCTCCGTTCTATATTTCTTTTTCTACACCGATACTTCTTGCTAATGTCTGAAGAGGCTTGCCTGGACCGTTAGAATTTCATATCATAATCATAGATCCCATACTTGCTAAAGCATATTTACACTGATAAGAAAACAACTGCTCGCCTTTATCAAAAGGATGATATTGTAACAAAGTTCCACTAAAACATGAAAACATCAACTAACAGAGTTCAGAATACATAAAAATGATGAAACAACTTACCCCCAAAACAATCAACTTAAGTGCTTTCTGAAATCCCGAAACTTTGCCATCACTGTCAAAAGTTGCTTGCCACTTTTCTGGCTTCAGCATTCTAGATATCTGCACCAATAACATATATCAGAACTTATAACATAATGCCAGAAAACCAATGAAAACTAAATAACAAGTTACAATTATACCAAAAAAAAGGTACAGAAACACATTTTTTATTCCAAATCAACTTACACAAATAGCTCATTCAAGTTGCATCATTACCTCAGTCATCAAATTTTACATTTTCAGAAAATCATTGATATCACTGTTCGAGTTTTTTTATGTATAAAACCAAGTTCAATAATGAATGGTTCCAGAAAACAACTGTATATAACACTAAATAGATTGGTAAACACACAAGGAAGCGACTTGACATCTAAAAAATATTAGCAGACACAACAAATGAACAAAATACACAATGGGATGACAGTTACTCTAAGAAACACTTCTCCAAGTCCATCCATAAATCTAATGAAATGTAAAATTGCTTGGTTCCACAACAGTCCAACATCCAGGAAGCAGGACCACGGCTAATGCCTCAATGGTCACAAAAATACCCTAAAAAGGCAATTGTTATTGATTTCTATATTTTTGTAAGCAGCAACTTAATGCCTATATTATCCTTCCTTATTCCCGTATTGCTATCTTTGTGGTTATAATATGAGAATATCCCACATAAAATGTAAGTGCAGCAGCAAACTACATGTTAGGATTACTACAAACTTTTCTATTATATTGCTCTATGATACAAAATCTTTCCAGAGAAAGACTTTACAATATATTAATTAACAAGATCAAAACAAAAAATGATCTCTCACATGGTCAACTCTATAATTACCTTAATTCTGAATTATCAGATTATATGACAAAAAGACACTACTTACTGAGCACAGACTAATTTGATTTCCATAACAGTATTTGAGCATCAAAAATCAGAAAGAGCAAGGATAAATTAAAATCCAGTTCAGTAAACATCTTACAAAACAACCTTTATAGGTGATTGTGAAAGGCAAGGATCTCCAATATCGCGCACCATTGAACCCATTCTTTCGAAGTTCATTGCCCCCAATCTTCCACAATCCCATAGCTCACCCCCTCTCCCTCCCCCACAATACATCACAATCCCTGTAAACGCCTTTGCCTCAAACTTTCAAGCTCTACTATCATCACAAACTAACTGGACAACTGCAAGAAACAACAAAAAGACCATGCACAAACCACATTAACAAATTCATAAAAACAATAATTTAATTCCAAAAATGAAAACAAAATCAATGAAAAAAAAAGATGCTTTGTCAAGCAAATTTCTGATTTTAGCAGCAAAAAATTATCACAAGCACAAAGACCCCATTAGCTTCCAACTTCATCAAAAAAACCTCATAGACCTCCCCTGAAATTGATAAATCAATCCATAATCTACCAGATTAACAATTAATTTATTTAAAAAAAAATATTTAACAAAAAACATGACCCTATAAGCAAAAAATTATCGATAACATACACAAGACAGACAGTATTAGCTTCCAAATTCATCAAAAACTACTTTATAAAATTCTCCTCAAATTAATCCAAAACCAACACATCAAAGCATCACGGACTAAAATGTAAATGCACTCATACAACAATTTCAGAAAATGAAAAATGAAACATAAGAAATAAGAATTAAATTAAGGTTCTGCAAAACAGTAAAAATTTGATTCAAGATCAAAATCGCTCTCAGTGTCCAATAGTCAAACCGTCACATAACAAAATCGAGAATCGGAGATTCGAAAGTGGCGAAAGACGAGGATACTCGACGCGCTATTGGATCGTTTTGTTTTGTTTATCAAAATATACGAATACGCACATAGATGAAAGAATACGTGTACAATCAGAGAGAGAGAGAGAGAGAGAGAGAGAGAGCAATGGAGTACCTGATGAAGAATGAAAAGAGAAATGAAATGAGATTGAGATGCTGTGACAGCTTCTTCTTCCTCTTCATTTACTCTTAAACAGAGTCTGGCCGTTTCTTTCTCCTCTAGCTATTAATGTTTTTTCCAAACTAATAATGTGTTTTTGAGATATTAACTTAAATGATCAAATTTTAAAAATAATAAACTTTTTTTTTTCGTTTTTACAAAACTACTCTAAATAGTCAAGTATGGTATGGATGATACATGTAATAATTCAATCGTCAATTATCAAACGTCCTTTGGATTCGACGAGTAATTGTTATAAATTATACGAAACGGTTATATTTGTGTGTAATGAGAGATTCTGACACCATTGATGATTTATGAAGATTTCCTATTTACTTTAACGACTAAAATGGGAGAAAATAATAAATAGATAATTGTATTTTATATTGAATACATTATATTGCAAAAAAACAAAGATATTTGGTTCGAATTTAGTCTAAAAAATATATAGGAGTTTGGATTCAAAATTCTCGTTAAAATTTGAGCATTTTATATGAAATTTAATAATATTTATAACTAAAATTATATTATAAAAAAGTCTAAATTATGAAAAGAAAAGAATTGCATCGTGGATATGGTCATTTGGTGATCGAAAGAGTAATATGCGCAACTATACATCATCACATTTAATCATGATAGCATAATTTTGTATAACATTACTTAATTTTTTGCATTTTGTATCATATAATCGAAGTAACATTCTTTCCATATCAAAATGATCGAACTTTGTCTTTTATATTAAAATGATCTTTTAGATTTTTCTATTTAATAAAATGAACCAATTTTTTATATTTTTCTATTAAAGATATCATATAAACATAATTATAATTGTTTATTTTATTTTTAAACTGGCATTGACTTGAACAAGGTTGGGTGAAGGTATAAAAACGATACAAAGGTCAAAATAAACAACGCTTGGAATTCCTTTTCATATGGCCGGCAGTAATTACCTATACAAATCATTCAAACTCAAGGCTAATGAATTTATTTATGTAATTTTAGATTCTAAATTCTTCAAGTCTAATCCAAGTTTCAACTTTTCTTATGGTTGATCTTTGAATGATCACACTCAAATGGAATTAATTATGCAAAAAAATAAATCTCAAGCTTTGTTTTTACACCAAGTGTTCTTTAGGTAAATAAATAAAATGTTAATTTTATTATTATTATTTATTTTTTATATTATCCAAAATTTGGAATTTTGTCTAATTTGAGGATATAATAATGAGAGAAAATTTGACTTTAATTATTAATGAGAAATTTTGTCAAAATAATGATGACATTGCTAAAATACTAATAATCAAGGTCTTAAGACCCACCTAGACATTGATATGGTCAAAAGACTCATTGTAAAAAAATAACTGGAAAAATAAAAAATATTATCTAATTCTAAGGACTTTTAAGTATCTATTTGTATATTCAGATGATGTGTCATTAACTGATTGAATATTAATTTGTGTTTAATTCAAAGTCATCCACTCATATTCCAAATTATAGAAAATTTCTGAGAAGGAATGCAGTGAAAATATTGTTAGTTTCAATCCTCTGCAGCAGGTCAAGAAATGGGAAACTATGTCTAGTGTGAGTAAGGCTACAAAAAATATACCTTATGCAATGAGGGTATTCTGTGGATCAAAGTCTGTATATCCTACATCAACAAGACAGAGACCATCTGGCGGTGCTGGCGGGGCAGTGGCACGTCTACATGTGGCATCCATCAGCTTCAACAATGCATCTTCTTCTGCACCTGCAGCTGCTTCCCTAATTGAAGTGGCCACGAGGACTCGTACCATTTTGCGTAGGAAGCGATTTCCTACCAGCTCAACACACATAACCTTTCTTTCTTCCCCATGATCATCCACAGAACTTGGTAATCTGGCTTCTGCAGCCCGAGCGTGGTAGATGAAACACTCTGTTGGTGGACCTGTGTTTCTTGAGGCTTTGGTATCACGTGCAAACATCTTGTAGGATAATAACTTTCCTTGCAATTGCTTTAGGAGCAAATTAACATGGCTTACTGAAAACTTTCTTGGTTTCTTTCCAGATTCAACAACTCCCTCATCATCAAGTTCATTCTCAATATTTTCATCAAATCCATTTGTTAAACTTCCGTTTGCATAAAATATCTCACCCTCCTCACTGTCACCAGTTTCTTCCTTTTTTTCTCCACTGTTGAGAGGAAAAATATACAAATACCGCCTCCATTTGGCAGAGAAATTAGGATGGAATGAACGTGACACCTCAGAAACAGAAACAACCCTGATTTTTGCTGGCGATGCAGAGTTGATCGCATCTTCAATATCACGAGGTTTAACATCCTTTCTCCATGTATAGAAAGAACACACTTGTTGAAGAGCTGACACCCCTTTGTCAGTACGGCCAGCAACAACAGCACAACCTTCCAATGGTTTACACTTCTCTTTCAGCAATTTCGCTTTCTTCTCATCAACAAAACTCCCAAGAGATGTTTCTACTAAACGTTGAACAGTGTTTAAACCAGGCTGTTTTTGCCAACCATCAAAAGAACCTCCGTGATATGAAACAAGTATTTTAAATGTTACTCTTGCCCATCTCCCAGACCGATCTTCAGTTCCATCACTCTCCACTACTACCTCCGAAGTTCCTTTATCATCATGAATAAAACATGTTCTCCCAGTTCCAAACAAGTCCAACAGTGACAAGCGGCCATTAACTATATCAGAATAGAAATCATTAACATGCTGCCAGGGCCTTGCATACATAAACTGGTAACTTTCCCTGGCAGTCCACCTAGCAAACTTACAAGAATCAGTATGGTTATAGTGAACATAAACCTTATGTTCTGCCTGACTTTGGTGCTCCATCAACCACCTTTGTTTACTGGCAATAACAGTAAGAAACGATTTTATCATAACCCTTTTGTTGTGCTGCACTGGTAAACTCACCAAAGCTCTACCATTACGCCATAGCTTCCGGCCACCGCCACAGAAAAATCTGTACTTTGAGAAGTATAATAGCCCAGAATAAAGTCAATGTCTATAAGCCTGGCCACATCATGCTTAGTGGGTGGCAAAATGATAAATGCAAACCCACAAACTTAACCCCTACAAGAGCAAGAAAAGGTATAAAAACATGGAAACTTGGAAGTTGAAGCTCAAAACAATATAATCAAAACTAAGCCTGTCATATTTTAAAATACCAAACTCATAAACATCAACATCTTGAATCTTCTTCATGAGAGAACACATGCATCACTGTAAATTACATAAAGACATATCCACCTTCAAGTAAACCTAAAATAATTAAAAAACAATTATAAATTAATTAGCATATAGCACTTAGATTTTGTTTTATTTCAAAGACTTAAAAAAGTAAAAATTGGATTCTTTACATATTTCAACATAACAAAGGGACATATAAAATCCAGAAAAAATAAATCAAAAGTGGGTAAATAAGAGAAGAGTGTCTTGTGATTTTTTTTTCTTTTTAAATGAAATCCTTTGTTTGGATACCGAGAAGCTTTGACAAAGGAAAATTTGTATGTTTCTTAGTGTCTATGTAAAAACGCATAAGTTTAGAGGGAAGGAGGTACCTCTTAATGATGTGTCGCTGGTGGTGTCGCCGCCGTGAGCGGTTAATGCCTAATTTTTTGGAGGGTTTTTGAAGTTCGAAAAAGGGATTTTTGTACACTGATGGTAACGAAGGAGAAGGAATAGTTCAGTTAGGCCCCTAAATTTTAAAAGCTACTGTACGCTCCCCTTGTTCAATATTTGGGAAATTTTTCAAATAGAAAGATGTATCATATGTGCAACTATACAAATTAAAATGGGACTTTATATCACTTTAGGTACCAATTTTTCATGAAATTCCCAAAAATGAATACAATTTTCATTCTGTTCTATTTAAATACTCTATCAAACCGAAAATAAGTCCCAAGTTTGGTCTATGTAATTTTAATCATTTAATTGGATTGATTTAGTGCCAAATTGACATGAATAATATCAAATTGAATTGACTCAAGGTTTAAATGGAAATATAGAGTTAAATGAATTTTGTTTTAGAAATTTGTTAAGAATTTTAAAATTTTGTTATGTTATTCTCATGCACTTGATCTTGAGGCTTCATTTTAATCAAATTAAGAGTTGTTTTGAGAATAGTATGATGTAACCATTCACAAAGAAATGATTCCTATGTGATTGGATGAAATTAATCATTGTACAGACCCATGGCAATATAGTCAAAGAATAAAACTACACTAACTTATTGCATCCAACCACATAGGAATAAATACGGAACTACCCCCTCAACGGGTGGTTACGTATTATTTTTTTTACTTTTCATGGTTTATATGACTTTACTTACCTATAACATAACCATCTTTTCACTAGAATTCGAAAAAACCAATTTGAGATCAATAAATTAAAATTCAAACTTGATTAAAAAATTTATTTTATATTCAATTTGAATCAGTTGATACTCAAATGATCAAATCGATTCAAATTCGATTTGTTTTATGAAAACAAGTTCAATCTTTAACTCAAACTCGATTAATTTGACTTAGACTTGAATTCAAACTCAAACAATTTGGATCAAATCCAATCTTATCTACAACTATTAAATGCAAGAATGTCAGGCCTTATGAGTTCAAAGAAAAGCTCTGAATGGATTTATTTAAGGGATATCAACAAGGTTCAAAAGAACACCAACTAAAATTCCTACAATTATGTATTAATAATAGTTTTACTTAATAAAACTTGGTTTTATTGTTCTTCTTATTACAAATTCTCAGCAGTATAAAATTACAACATCACTGAGCAGATCCAACCTTGAAAATCCCTGCTCATTCACAACTTTTCCGCAAACCCATCTGCTATGAGTGGGGGAACAAAGCTGCAATCTTGAAGAGTCTGCTCAAATATATGGCCTATCTTCAGAAGTTTTTCCTGTATACAGTAAGCAGAATTATCTCATCAGTTTGATAATCCTTCTACTTGCCTCATAAATTTCAATTACAAAGACTCATGTGATACAAAATGAAATGAAAAAAGTTTTGTAACAAAGTATATTGGATATTATTCACTTTAGACATACGATTGTCATCAACCCATAATTAGGGATGGGTCCAATATGTGCAAACTTGGTTTAAATCCAAGATTTGGCTCAAATAAGTCATCTTAAACTAGAGCTTTAATTTGGCAACTCAGCTTATTGAAGCCCACAACAGATCCCCGACTAGGTAAGACTCTAGACAAACCAAACCGTACAAAATGACAAACAGTTCGCAAATAAGAGCTTCTTATAAATGACTTGTATATGCAGTATTACTCTGTATGAGAAAGTAACACTGTAAATTAGCAAAGGTCATGCAGAGCTACACCTAATGCTTGTTTCCTGATGTATGAAATGATTTGATTATGCTTTGGTGTCTTAAGCCTCAAAACAAGAAATTTAGAAACCAAGAAACCTCGTGAAAAAATTCTGCACGAAGGCAAAAGGTGGCTGAAAAATAAAATGATTGTCAACAACAGAAGTTGCAATTCGTAGATGAACCCACTTATCAAATTAAAATATCAAATTCTAATGAATATGGGTAGTTGTACCTCATCAAATGCTGTACCAATCATTTGGAGACCAACAGGAAGGCCCACAGGTCCACCTTCCACAAACCCACATGGCAAAACCAAAGCAGGTAGCCCTGCCAAGTTAACATTTACCTGTATCAAGCATAAAATCCGAAATGAGAAAATATAAAATGAAATCAGGTAATATTTGGAGTTCTGTCCCTGATGCTAACTTAGCTAATAGAGCTAAACAAAATAAGAACAAGGAGAAGAAAAGAAAAGAAAAGAAAATCACAAATGCCAGCCATGTTTTAAAAAAAAAAAAAAAAAACTTAAATCTTATTCGTTGCTGTCCTAAATAAAATGTGATTTACAGGAGACATCATTCAGAAGAATTGAAAAGTCTTCCTCCAAAATTAATCCCTAGTATCAGCATTGACTATAGGAAATTAAAATCTGGATAGAAATCTACTTATATGAAGATTCATAGTGGTAGCATACACAGCCTAAATATGGGGCAGATCATAGAGCAATAAAAAGATTCTTACAGTCATAATATCCCCTGCATACATTGCCAGTGGATCATTCTTTTTCTCACCTGTAAACATCACAAGTAATTAGGAAATTTCAGTCTAAAATAAAAACCAAACATTTTAAGCAGAAGAAAAAAGCAAAGGGGGTGGGAACCCTGACCGGGATGGAAAGAGACAAGTGAATACCAATCTTATAAGCAGCAGATGGAGCGGCAGGTGAAATTAGAATGTCGTTTTCATCCAAAGCTGCCTTAAAGCTTTTCTGAATTAAGGTCCTTACCTAAAACACTATTACAATCATAAATTTTTTCTTGAACAGCAAAAGAAGGTTCTTAAAAGATCATGAGGTCAATGAACATAATAAACCAAAACAAAACATTCAGTTGCGGCCAGCAGATCAAATTTACACAGGCAGAAAGACTGTAACAATAAAAATATATGAGAGAACATCAGCTAACTCCTAATTCCTAGAACTTTTACACACTTGTGCCTTAAAATGATGGTTAAAAAAATGGCACTCCATAACAAATGGTGCAGAAGTGACACTACTGACTAATGAATGATGACTGTAATACCTGCTGGGCACGCTTGTAATATGCATCATAGTACCCAGCTGAAAGGGCATAAGTTCCCATCAATATTCTCATTTTAACCTGCAAAAGTTTTATGCACATTTTTATTTAACACGTGTTACTAGTACAAATCTAAGTTATACTTTTCAATACAATAAAAATATCAACAAATTTGAATAAATATGGGAAAAAAGGATTTTACATCCACTTGAGATATACATACCTCAGAACCGAATCCTTTAGCTCGGGAATCTTCATATAGTGCATTCAGCTCATCAGCAACAACCTGGTTCCCATACCTGGATATTGACATTAGAATAAAGGCAGAGAAACAGAATAATCTAATAATACTGTTACATTGTATGAGTGAGCTGGAAACATTCTTTATCATTCCTTCATACAATTAGACAACAAGAGCAGACACTATATTTGGTTCAAGTGTTTTAGTAGTCCATCTCTCAACTAAAACCCCATTCTTGATAAATGCTTTCTTTCAGACTTCAAAATTTGCAACCAAAATATTTTTCTTCTGTCCCATAGATTTACAAATGGAAGTAAAATTAATAAACATATGTGCAAATATTTTGGTAATATAATTTAAAGACAATGCCTGAAACAAAAACAAAAGAATGATTTTTATTAATATGTACTTTTCCATAAATTACCTGACACCATCATAACGTGATAGGTTGGAAGAAGATTCGGAAGAAGCCAGAATATAATAAGCTGGTAAACCAAGGGAAAAGGATGGCAATGATACCTACAATACCAGTCAAAATAAAAAATCATAAAATAGTTTGCATAAGACTTCAATGTAAACAAGTATGAGAAAACATCAAAGGCACCTCTGATAAAGTACATCCCAACTCTTCCAGATGAGAAACAGCACCAAGAACTGCAGATTTTACTCCAGTATCAACACCATTATCAAGAGTTTCACGAATTATACCAACCCTCATCCCTTTCAATGGTTTGGATTCCAAAAGAGTGGCAGAAACAAATTGAGTTGTGAAATCAGGCACTTCCTGAAAAGGGATATTATCACAAAATTAAATTATAAAATGGAGAAAGATCCTAAGATGAAACATAAAATTTAGTATCACTATTCACAAAGTCACAGTACTAAAACCTAATTTCAAAATATTGTGTTATCCACAAATCAGAACTGCTAGCTGATATGTGACATGACAAAATAATGCCAGTTATAATGCCCAACAGCAAATATGGTGACTCTTCAACTTAAATAAGCATATTAATTTTAGATAGACAAAGTTGAATGAAATATGAGAAGGGACCGTGTCTCTTTCCCTCATACAGAGTTTTTTTCTTACCGCATTGGTGTAAACACATGTGGTTTTCCTACATTATTTTTCTAGGAAAAAACTAGTAAATTATAAAATTAAATGATAGTTTGCTCCAAGGAGAAGCAATGATGAGTACTTACGGACCCATTTAGATATATCTGTACCCCCATGCATAACCAAATGAAAGAATGATGAAGAAGAGAAAATGACAAGTTAGAGACACATACTTGCTTGCTACTAGTAGCATCGAGTCTATCATGACCAGATATAGCACTAAGAAGAATGCCGGCATCAGCAACAGATGAACCAAAGCATCCAATAACATCAAGTGAGGATGCATATGCCATAAGTCCGAATCTTGAGACCCGGCCATATGTTGGCTTCAATCCAACAACACCACAAAATGAAGCTGGCTGTCTTACACTTCCACCAGTGTCACTTCCCAGAGATACTACACACTGCCTAGCAGAAACAGCTGCTGCAGAGCCTCCAGATGATCCTCCTGGAACCCGAGAAACATCCCAAGGATTTGCTGTCACCTAATGAATGAACAGATACATCACCTGAGTAAACCAACTCCGGTTCCCAGTTGTAAATATCATAATCATCTTTCAAAGATTGGCTTTGTCAGTAAGGCAGCTTTTGCATAGGCCTACGAGGAGGAAGGGATTTGGAAAGTTTTAGCTTTGAACTGGAACCAAGCTCAAGAATAGTAATATTTCAAATGTTAAGTTCACATGCCATTAGGTACAAAATTCAAATAATCCTAATATAGGGATGGATTCAAGCCAAGTTGAGCCAAACTAGAACGAAGGGTCAGCTTGAGCTTGGCCAACTCAAGAATTAAGGTTGGCTCACTCCATCTGCGATGATTTTGCCAGAAAAGAAGGAAAATTTCCAGAGAAGATGAAACTGCTGGCAAATTTTCAGTGAGTTGATTGAGTTGAGCTGGCTTAAGCTAGCTGAATATAGATCCAGCTCCCACGGCTATCCTAATGCAAAACATTTTCTCACCAATTGGACAAGAAAAGTAAACCTTACACCCTAAACATTAATCAAATAGGAATTCAAGCTGTAACATTAGCAATAAAACATTCTCATCAATTTGACAGGATCAATAAACCCTAACCCCTGATGCAAAACATTCTCATCAATGACACCACTAATGGGTAGAACTTATCCTTAAAAGCGCTTTGTAAAGGGAGGGTATTAACCACACGTCAAGTTCATTCTTTAGCCATGTGAGACTCGATTAGCATCATTACACAACACAAAATCGTTAAAAACAGAAACTTTAACAAGTCCAGTAGCTTTTATCAATTATTAAAAAGAAGAAAGGTACTAAAACCTGAAAAGCAGAAGCTTCAGTGGTGCTGCCCATTCCAAACTCATCCAAATTGGTCTTACCCACAACAATCCCACCCAGTTCCTTGACTCTCCTCACGGCAGTGGCATCGAACGGCGGACAATAATTCTCCAAAACCTTAGACCCAGCAGTGGAAGGCATATCCACCGTACATATATTATCTTTGACCCCAACAAGAACCCCAGCAAGGGGACCCAAGTTTTCATTTCTCCTAATCTTTTCATCAATAGCTTGAGCCTCTTTCAAGACATTGTCGGAGAGGTGAATGAAGGACTTGAGTTGGGGCTCGGTGAGTTTAAGACGGGTTAGGTAGGACTCAGCGAGTTGGGTAGCGGTGACTTGGCGGGAGAGGAGGGAGTGACGAATGGAGAGGATTTGGGATTCGGGCGGTGACGTGGCGGAGGTAGGGGGTTGTTGGATGATGGGTTGTGAGGAAGAGGAAGAGGAGATGGGTTTTGTATAAAGGGTATAGGGTTTAGTGTTGGAAGGCAAGAAACGAGAGAGAGAGCGCTGAGGATGATGATGGAGCGAAGATAGCATTTTCGAATGAGGCGTGAGCCAAGCCCCAACTGGGCTTGAATTTAGTTTTTAAATTTGTATTGATTTAATTTAAAGGGCCAAAGGACTTGTTCCCACCCATAGCTCCAAGGGCTTTGAAAACTCAGCTTTTAACTTTTGAAAGTATTTTTTATAATTTTTATATTAAAATAATAAAAATATTTATTTAAAATTTTAAAATTTATAATAATTATAAAATAATTTTAAATTTTAAAAATTTAAAAATAAGCAACCAGTCATCATCATCGGTGTCGATAACGGTAGTCGTCGCTAACAAAATCAGATGACTATTTTCGACTATCTGGTTTCAAAGGAGACTAGATTTAGCCTCCCTATTCGGTAGAGGTGGCCAGAACTGGCCACTTCTGTCAAAAAAATTAGTTGTAAACGGCCACCAAATTTTGTTAGTGATGGCCACCGCCACTAATACTGATGACGGTGACTAGTTGGTTTTTTTTTAATTTTTAAAATTTTATATTTATATCAAATTTATTTTATTATTTTATAAAATTTTAATCTGAAAATAACAAAATTACTTTGAATAGTTATTGTTTACTTATTATATTTAATATTAAATTTTGTCAAAGGACAAAAAACTAGGTTTTTGAAATATTGAGGGTGGCACTTGTCCTCATCTTAAACTATGGGTGGGAATAAGATCTTTGGCCTTAATTTAAAATAAAAAAAAATTATAATAATTTATATTTTATTCACAAAATTATTATAATATTTATTTTATTTTTAAATGGATATAATAGCTAATATGAAAACTAAATTATAATTTAATATTTAAATAAGGTAATAAGATAATATTATTTTATTAATATTAATTAAATATAATAATTATTTTTATATATTGTATTTAAATATATTATTATTTTAAATAATTAACCTTTATATTAATTTTTAATTTTAATAATAAAATTCCTAAAAACAAAATCATAACTACCAAGAATTGCCATGAAGCATTTTCTCCACTAATACCGAATTACTTCAAAAAAATTTTAAAATAAAATTAATTTAGGCAAATTCAAATTTTAACTTATTGATTTCAAATTCATTTTTATAGATTTTACCAAATTTTGAACTAAACGTTATTTCATTTGAGATGAATTATACTTGCGATATAATTAGCTTAGTTTAGCTTATAAGATATCTCAAATATCTAAAACAATTATGTTTTGATATATATTAAAACTATGATATTTTTTTATCAAAATAATATTATTTTAATTAGTCTGAATGATTTTCATAGACTCATTAGTTTCACGAATTGAATTTGTTATAATCTTAAGTTTGAGTTCATTATAAATTTAAGCTCGACTTTCGAATTCAAACTCGTAAAAGACAAGCTCAGTTCAAATTGATTCAAATCAAATTCAATCTCCAACTGACTTGATTCAAATATAACCTTAAATTGAGCCTATTAAATTACTTATAATCACTTTATAATCATTAACAAGCTTAGAAATGTCTACGATTCAATTTGATGTAATTTAAAAATTTTTTTGAACCAAAATTATAAAAATGATTTGAAAAATTTTCGTATCAAACTAAACCATTTTATGTTTTAAGCTAAACCAACACAAACCAAAATATGATTTGATTTGTTTTGAAGTTTTGTTTGAACTTATTAAAAAATCATTCGCTTTTAAATATTTCATATTTCATAAATAATAATTGAATTATAATTATTTAGATAATAAAATAAACATATAAAATAAGTATAAAATACATATACAATAAATACGTAAATAAAATGATAAAATAAATATAAAAAACAAATAATAAAAATAATTATTTATTAAAAATTCTATCAAATACTATTATATATATATATATATATATATGTATTTTAAAACAATATAATTTGGTTTAAAAACAACATAAACCATTTTTCTAAAATCTTTCCACTCACACCAAACCATTATATAATTCAAATCAAATTATAATTTTGGTCTAATTTTACGGTTTAAACCGAATTATTAACACCCCTACTAAAGACATGACAGATAATCACTTCGCAATCTGTGGCAAACGTAAAGAGTCTTCTCCTAACAGAATATGGAGGACATTTTTATAGCTCAAATCGATCAAATTCGACTTGATTAGTTGATGACCAGTAACAGTAAAAAAGAAGACAATGAATCATGGGAGAGGAAAGAAAAATCATTGAAAAAAAAGAAGAGAAACTGTTAAAACATTTAACAAAATTCAATGAGAAAATGCAAAATTACCAAAGAACAAGGAAAGCAATCTCAGATAAAAAAAATGTTGATGAGGCAGACTTTGGTTCAAGAAAACAGATATGTTCTCTAAGTCAAACCTAGCTTCTGTTCGTTTGAACCAAATATAAATTCAAGTTCAAACTGACTCAACTTAAATCTTCCCTCAGTGATATAGCTTACAGCTCACAGGGGGCAAAAGTGGCCCGTGGGCGCTAAAAAGAAAAGGGTCAAATTCTAGCCAAAAAAAAAAAAATCTTGATAACTAACGGCGCGTTACGGCGGAAACACCTGTTTGATGATAATCCTGAAGGGTAAAAGCAGATAAAGAAAGACCACCTACAACTTCATGAATTTCAATAATCAGACAATATTTTCTGATCAAAGACATTTCAGGCTGTTAATATCAGAACTAGAGCTGCAAAGGAAGCCATCCCTAAACTCATTTTATATAGAAAACTGAAATCTAAATTTTTGCATAGAACAATCCCCACGGAACCCCCCTATTTTTACACATAAAATGAGTTTATACCAATACTACAGCTATAATTCTGATTTACTCCATCCACCTGCCTTACCCCAGTCCCTAAAAGGGGAAATTTCAGATTTATATGCTAAAGGATATATTACTCAAACTATTAAGTACTGCTATCTTTATTACCAATAACAAAGATTATAATTAAACAACAGAAAATGACTCACTAGACACAATTCTTTAAGGAATCTCCAGCTCCTTGGAAGAAGATATAAGAGAGAGCAAAATCAGCAATAAATATACCGACAAGGGAGATAACAACAGCTGAAGTCGTTGACTCCCCAACACCTTTTGCACCTCCTGAAGTGGTAACACCCCAGGCACAGCTCACAATAGATATAATGGCAGCAAAAACTTGTGATTTGATCATTGCACTGATTATATCCCATGATCTAAGAGCTCTCTGGGCTGAATCCAAGATAATGTTAATGCTGATTCCATAAACACCATCAGAAAGTAGGGCACTTGAAGCCATCCCCAGAGTAAAACACATCAATGTCAAAAATGGCAGTGCAACACAGGAAGCGATTACTCTGGGGGTGATCAGGTAATCAACAGGGTCAGAACCAAGAACTCTGAGCGTGTCAGTTTGCTCAGAGACTTGCATTGTCCCCAACTCTGCTGCAAATGCACTTCCGATTCTCCCAGCAACCACAATTGATGTCACAACAGGACTAAGCTCCCTTGAAAATGCCAGCGCCAAGACACCACCAACAGATCTATTCAAACCCAATCTAGTAAATTCCCTAACAAATTGGATAGTAAATGCCATACCAACAAAAGCTGCAGTCAAAAGACAGACCCCAATAGATCGTGGACCAACTCTCTCAAGCTGTTGGAGAGTGTTTCTCCAGTGCACTTTCCCTTTTATAATCCTTGTGATTACTTGGCCTGCCAACACAAGAACAGATAATCCCCTCCAAAGGTACTGTGGAGGCGACCAATTACTTAGGAATGAATTTGCTTCCAAACCTAGCACTTCACTTGGAATTGTATCTTCTTCCACCACTGCACTAGTCAAGTGACCGTCATCTGTGTTGGGAACTGCAAACAATCTTGTTTCTAGAGAAGTTCTTTGAAATTTACAAGACAACACTCTTGCATTTAACTGTAGTGGACGCATATTCGGGACATTAATCTTCATACACCCATTGCGTTTTAAACAACTTCTGCATTATCATTTAGAATGCAACATCCATTTAAATTCTTTTTAATCAGCATCTAAAACAAATAAAGCAAATAATAGTAATAATAATAATAATAATAATAATAAAAATAAATAAATAAAGAGAAACCTGTTTGAAAGGTAAAAAACTGAGCAACAATGTGAAGCTATTTGCATATTGGGCTTCAGTTAATGTGATGGCCAAGCTATATTAAGAACAGAACCATACGCTGCTGTAATTACCAAAGGAAAAAAATTAAGATCCATAACAACTTAATAGAGGCAACATGGTACAATACATAAGTTAAATAAAACAATGAAATAAAATATGGAGGAAAACAGTTGGTAGTCAGAACAAGAAACACAGTATATTAACTAAGACTAACAAAAATTTAACTAATAAACATTTGGGTAAAAATGGAAATTACAATTTCTATGTTTTGGATTTTAAAACAATACTAGTTAATTTCATTACAAAGATTTAAATCTAAAATTTTTATTTCAGTCCAAGTTAGCTAATTAGAAGAAATCATGCCTTTGTTTTGGCTCATGGTTGGTTGACATTAGCCAGCAAAGAAATTTGTGTTTGAATCTATCTCACTAAAACTTTTAATGGCTTTGTAAAGCTTGCTAATAAAAAAATCAACTATATTTTTTTCCTCAAATTTCCAACCTCAAATTCCATTATATTGTATCAATTTCACAATATTATATGACATGAAAAAGCATGTGCTTATGCTTACTAGACCATCTTCAACGATTACTCTCAGCAGATCTAATGAGCGAAAGCAAATTGTTTCCAGGTAGTTTAACCCCTTACTTCCATTCAAGATTAAAGAAGCTGCCTGAATTACAGGTAGATACTCCGTAATTCAGAACTAAAAAAAAAAAAAAAAAAAGCATCAAGAACCAATAATGTTAGTAGAAAAGCCTGCGTATAGCACACTGTCCATGGATTCATCTAATAAAAGTAATTTTACAACACGATAATATTTCAATCAAGAAAAAAAAAAAAAAAGGAAAAGAAACACCTGAAATCACTTTCTTGAATTCATAAAACACTTTGGCAAAGTCCTAAATCAAACCCATCTCAATGTACTTGTTACATATTCTAGTCATAAGGCAACAATCAAAACCCATCTATACTTCTCTATATATCTCAACAAAAGTCATCAGCCTCAGAATCTGGACTAAAATCTAACCCAAAAACTCCTGAATTACAGTAACAAAGATGAGGGAGAAATTTCGTCAAACGCTTAGTGGGCTTTAGAATTTGACAGCCATAGAGGTACAAAACTTCGAAAATTTCTCTCATTTTTAAGTGAGAAATTTAAACCCAATTCATATATAAACAAGTCAATGTGACTGGGCAAATAAGAAACAAAATAGTACCCGAGAAGCCTCAGAACCCGAGATTGAGAGAACTTTGGGAGATATAGAGCGTGACGAATGAGAGACTCTGAGAGAAATTGGTGTCCAATAGATGGCGGAAGCAGCGGCGGCGGCTTTTGGTGGTATGCGCAGCGGCTTCTGCAACGATGACGGTTTCAGAGAATTTCGTTGGGTAATGTTCTATTTTTTTTATAAATTCGGGTAAATGGGTTGGACACTCTCAATTAGATTTAGGCCTGCAATCTAGCCAAGTAGAGGGCGGGGCTTCGGGTTAGATTTAGGTCTCGATTTAAGTCTAATCAAATTCAAATTTAGATCAATTTAAGTTTGATTTGATTTTAAAACTACATCTAAGTTTGAATATAATTGAGTCTGAATTCGAATATGTGAAATTTATGTTTGATTTGATTCAATCTGTCAAATGCATCAAACAGTTAAAATGATATTATTTTAATATAAAATTATCAAAATGATATTATTTTAATTAATTTAAATCAAATTTTTTAACTTACGAGTTTTGTGTGTCGAGCTCATTGTAAGCTCAAGCTCGAGCTATAGTTGAGCTCTAACTAACTAATGAGCTCTTCAACTCATTTGCATCCCTAGTATTTGAAACTAGAGATTGAGTAGCCCAAATAGATTTGGTTAGATTTATACAAAGCTTGAGTTTGATGAGTTTAAAGATTGTAAGCTCAAGTTTGAGATATAAATAATTGATCGAATTTGGCTTAAAAAAAATTTGTTATATATACATATATATATACATATAACAAATTTTTATGGTAATCTTCATCAAAATGTGACAGTTTGACTCAGCTCTTGGAGTCCACTCAATAAGGAGAAAGAGCCTCGTGAATTTGGTGCCCTTATCAATGTTGATCATTTCATATCTATGATTAATCAATTGGACAATATATCTATAATTTTATAGCATCACCATCATAGTTGCGAATAGACTATTTGTTATTTGACTTAGACGCTGTAATATATATTACTCGAATATTATATTTAAGTCAAGTTGCGTAATAATAAACTCAAACTTGACTTGAAAATTAAATTCGAATTGTTTAAACTTAAGTTTGGCTTAATAATAATCAAATTGAGCCTTGAATAACTCACGAGCGAATCGATTGATTTGCACCTCTAATATTTGAAACTAAAAATTGAGTGGCCCAAGTACATTTGGGCCTTTGGCTGGCCATTCTTGGCCTGCTTCCACTGCCGTCATGATCTCAAGAGCTCAAATTTTGAACTACCTTCACTTTCTATCTTCCTTAATTACAAATTGGCAATTACTTGAATATAAAAATATAAAAAAATCTTCATTTTGATAATAATGGTTGGCTTGAACAACTCATCCAAATTAGCTAGAGCATTAGAGGTAGAGCTGATGGACCAAACTAGTTCGGTCTTGAAAGCCAATTTGATTTGATTCAAATTTATTTATTTTAAATTCAAATCGAGTTTGAGTCAAGAGAATTAGTTTGATTCAAATTTGTTTAATTTAAATTCAAACGAAATTCGAGTTAGGAGAATCGATTCATTTTTAAAATCAAGCTAAATTTGAGTTAAGGAGAGTTCAGTTTAGTTTGATTTGAGTTTAACTTGAATCTTTGGTTTAGATTTGTGGTTTGGATATTTGGTTCAAATTTCGCTCAAGTTTACGATTTAAATTTGTAACTCTAATTTGTTGATTGAGTTCCTGGTTCATTGACAAAAAATATCGTGTTGTTAATAAGCCATGAACTCAAATCACATTTCTAAGCTATAAATATGAGCCACAAATTTGAATTATTAATTTGAGTCGAATTCGAATCATGAATTTAAGCCAAAAATCCATTTTTATAGGTTTAAGTTGAATTCAAATCAAATTAAACTGAACTAATTTTTATTTAAACTGAGCTCGAATTATTTTTAATTTTGGCTTAATAAACTTGACTTAAACTGTTTTTTATTTGAATTGACAAACTTGAGCCAAACATTTTTTTGTTTAAACTGAGCTTGAGCTAAAAGGTGTTTTGGCTCGATTTCATTTGTATCTACCCCTGGGTAGAGGCTTATCAGTGGGATAAATAATATCATAAAAAATATTCAAGGTAAACTTAAATTGAATTATCAAACTGAAGATCCAATTTGAATTTAATTTGAATCGAATCGAATAACAAATCGACTCAATTTAGATCTAACACTACATTTTGTTTTAAAGAAATTAAAGAATAGGAGTGGTTCAAACTATGATTTAGAAACCAATATATGATAGAAATGAACACAATCACTTGAATAACCGAAGTTCTTGCCATGTTTATTAATTGAACAGAAATACAAATAAAAATGAAAATCATTGACCCTCCAGGGTTCAATCTGAAATCACCTTCAAAGGAAGAACACAAGCAAGAAACCAAGTAAAAACTTTAATCTTGTGTGCTTGCAAGAAGCAAACATTTTACCTTAACAATGGGAAGTGTTGGGGAGGTTGCATTTAGCAGGAAGCTGCATGGCTTGGTTGAAGTCTATCCCATAAAACCCTAACAGCCCGGAATTCTTGAACATGCAGAAGCATTGCAAGTTAGCCTTGGCGAGAGCCGAGCAACAGTCGGGCGAAGGCGGTGCGGTGTTCTGGGTGGTGACAAATGGCTTGCACATCATGAGACCTTCCCTTGTCACGCCACAAATGCCCTCGGTATCACTCTTCTTCTCCATCCCGAAGGCTTCGGACCCAATCGCCAAACTTAGAACCACCGCCACAATGACGAACTTTGTGTATGCTTCCATTGTTATTGACTGGCTTGGAGTGTGGAGACGGACTGGGAAGTGGTTTATATAGAGAACGAATATGAAGAGAATGTGCATGTTATGTTGGTGATTTCAATGGGCACAAAAATTATTCATGCAGCTCGTGAAAGAGAGAGGTGGCAGAAAAGGCCAAATCACCGGTTCTCACCCAAACTTCGATGAAATGACAGATTCTCATATTTAAGTTTGAAAATTCATTTATTTAGATTATTTAAAAAAATATGATGCTTTTTCTATAAAATTGTTGAAAAGACAAAAAAGACCTTAAGCTGAATAATTCTTTTATCTCAAAATTTTATTGATTAATTATTTATTTCCCTAATTTATATTATTTTCAATTACAAATAACATAAAAAAATTAATTAACATAAGTATAGATAAAGATAGCAGTGGATTCAAATTGAGCCAAACTTAACTTGACTCGATTCATTTGATGTTTCAAATTATTAAAGCGATGTTATTTTGATGTATATTGGTTAAAAAGATGATACTGTTTTAGTCATTTAAATGATTTTTATCGATCGCAAAACTTGCGGACCAAACTCGTTAAAAGCTTAAACTAGATAAATCGAGTTCGTGGATTTTTGGCTCAAGTTTGTAAAATATAAGTTTGTTTCAGACTTATTCGAATTGAGTTTGAGCTCGACATTAAACTGATTTGACTTAAATTCAACCATAGAGGTTTTAATAATCTATAATCATAAATTTGGATAACAAACTATAGTTTTTAAAAATGTTAGAGGTGTTAGAAATTTTGAGGGGCTTTGGAAATTAAAAATATTATGAGTTTTTTAAAAAATTTTAAAATTTTAATATAACCATCACTAATTAAAAAAAAAAAAAACAATTACATTGAGAACTGAATAGATCATAATAAATTAGAAATGTAAATTTGTATTACAAACTATAAGAAATATTTTATTATTCAAAGTATAAAGGTGAATTTGATAATTTGTAAAATAAGATAGAGGAAAAATCCATTTGTCTACAATAAAATTTAAATATAACATTTACACCCCTTACAATATTATTGATAGTTTAGTCTTGTATGAGTGTTATTGTAATAATTTAAAACTTATGACAAAATGACAATTAATTATATCTTTATTATAATATTTAGATAAAATAATATATATATGTTTTCTTAAATCACCGAAAAAAAGATATTTTTCAAACTTAAAGGTCGGAATTGGTTATTTTTTCAAATCTTGGGTGGGAATTAGTAATTTGGCCGGCAGAAATTGGCATTTCTATGGGCTGTTAGGTGTCACGGGTCTGCATTGGATTGGTTTTCTAATGGGAATTATTAAGTAGTTTGATGAGGCAGCATGTGAAGTCTTACACAGAGACAAATTATATGACGAAAGGATGCTCAACTTGCTCTGTCTATTTAATGGTTTATGTTGATAATATTTCTCTAAGCTAGCTTTAAATTTTGTTGGAATTGGTTGTCATATTCCGATGACAATATTTTGCAAAGATTTCATATGGGGTTAGAGTTCAATGAGACAGTTTATTGTAGACGGAATTAGACACAACGACCTGTCGTGCCGAGCTCAGTTTGGCGTGACGCATCATGTTGGTGGGTCGGGCTATGAATAGGCCCACCATTTGGTGGGTTTAGCGGGCCGACCCAACTCACTAGCAAGACAAGGCTTGAGAGTCTCTTTGTCATATCCTCATAGGCCCTCATGTGTTTTTATAGGCTGACTATAAACAATATTTCATAAGAGTTTGATTCCTTCATTTCAGGGTTAGATTCGAACTAAATCAAACTCAAATTTAGATTTGTTCGAATTTGACTTTGCTCAAAGAAGTTGAACTTGAGCTAACTTGAGTTCGATGAATTTTTAAATAGACAAAACTTGAGTTTGAGTTTGAGAGTAAGCCTGATTTTGGTTAATTACTATAATATAATTCATTTATAATAAACATATTTATTATTATTTATTAGAAACGTAAATATATTTATTATGACTTATTGGAAACGTAAATATATTTATTATGAGTTGTTAGAAATGTAAATATATTTATTATAACTTGCTGAAGATGCAAATATATTTATTATGATTTGTTGAAAACATAAATATATTTATTATGACTTATTGAAAAACTATTTATATTTATTATCATTTATTGGAAACATAAATGTATTTATAATTTATTAAAAAAATTTTAATTTGAGTTTGCAAACCAAGCTCAAGTTCAGTTCATATGGTTCAAGTTCAAGTTCAAAAATTTTTAATACTATAATTCGAGTTCAAGTCATGATAGTTCATTTTAAGTTTTTTCAAGTCCAATTCAAAAATGAACTCAAATATGTTTGGTTTAAATTCAACCCTACTTTTATTAATGATTTCGATATAACAATTTGTTCATGAGCATGATTTGTGATCTTATATTTGAGAAGTTATCATTCAGGCATTTGAGGAACTTGATTACATAGTCACTTTGTTGGTATTTTTCACTTTATTGAAAGCATCACAATTGCATTGAAAAGTGCAAGAACAACCATGTATTGGCCTTATGTTCATGAACTCATCCCACAAAATTTTTAGATGAGTAAAATAATCAATTACTGAGAGGAAATTTTGTTTGAAATTATAACCATTGAGTTTGTTAGTATGGAGTATTTTAAGTATGCTAATTCTAATTCAATCTCCAAATAATATATTGGGATCACAAGTGCAAGGTATAAGACTTGGATTCTATGTTGTAAAATATGAGCTTCTGGCATGAGATTCATGTGACTTTAGACTTTGCAAAGTTAGTATCATAATCTCTTTCTAATGTCTGTTAGTTTTATGTAGTTGGGGAAGGTGAAAATCAAGCACGAACATTCGTGCACCATCTCCTATACGAGGAGTCATAATTTTGTAATTTCAAAACTTTTTGCTTAAGCTAAAAATACTCACGCCTATCTCTATTATTCATAGTTTTGCATAGAATCCTAGCAGACAATCTAGTACATAAAAAGCCTCCATTTGTTCATGCTTCGTGTGGATACTGAGGTGTAGAGTGTCACTTTGGCAGTCCAAAAACAACCTCATAAAGATGAAGGAGCCATTAATGCTGGTATAATCTCTTTGAACTTTTGGTTATGTTTATTGCATGTTTGTAACTCAATGTCTATTAAGCGAATCCAATGGGTTTATAAGTTATTGATTGATATATGTATGTTAATTATATGAAAACTTTTTAAATTTTCCTTCAACTGCATATTTGCTTTAGCATTGTATAATCCTACACTCATGTTTAGGCTCTATTACGAGCCAATGTACCTTACTGCAGGTATGGTAACCTATTGCAGACTACTATGGTCTATTACGAGTGATGTTGAAAAAAGAATCTCACAAGTGCTCTCTCGAAATAACCCTTATAAAATACACATGCTTCCAAGAGAACTTTGTCTCAAGTGTGTCGACAGATATGCTATATACTTACTTTTGAGAGAACTTGGTCTTAAGTGCATTGGGAGGTATGTATTGGAGCCATCTACTTAGGCTCGTTCAACTTTCACCCTATTTTTCATATTATGCCCTATAAGTTATCTGTCTATCTAAGCATGTTTCAATATTACCACGAACCTTAAAAGTATGTATTATCTTTTAGGACACATATCTTTAATCTTAGACTTGATGCTTAACTTACTTTTTCACTTTCTCTGATGCACATGCATATACCATCAAGTGCACGATTGTGCCTGCTTTCTTTTTATGCATGACTTAACCCCTCATGGTAACTTTGGTCTTCGCTTAATGCACAAGTGTGCACGGTAGGGTATATAGTTGTACATCTCTTCATTGTGTATGATTTCGTCATGCACAGTTTCCTTGGTTGTGACTTTGCATACATGTATGCATACTCAAGTGCCCAAATGTACATATTGGTTTGATGCATGACTTTTTCTTCCTTCTTACGAGTATGTTAAACCCTAGGCCTAAAAAATTGTCTTTCCATTTCATGAATGATCATAACCCCTTCTGTACGGTTGTCTCTTATGCCTTAACTTATGTGACATGGACAGACGTGTATGTCCCTTGCAAGATCATCCTCCAATCATTGGAAATCTTCTAAATTTTAAGTGTACTAGTGTGCATATATTTATGCACAACTATACATGGTGTACCTTCGGGATGACCGTGTATACTTGCTTGAAGTTCCATTTCCAAACTATTCTCTATTGAATTGTACCTAAAGTGAACTTCTAACATTTTGTTCACTTCACTTGTGTTTCTAATGAGTATAATTTTAAGGCTTTAACTATGATAGATCTTTCAACATATAATAACTTTCATGCCATTCAAAACAACATCTTAAAAAAATAACATTCTTATTTAACCATACATGGTTTGGTTCATGAATTATATAGATCGTACCATCAACAAAAAAGAACATATCTAGACCTTGAAACATAATGAACTCAATAACATGCAATCTGATAATCAATCCTATATATACACACACACACATATACATGTATTCATTATTAAAATCTTTGTTAGTCAAATCAAATCGTATAGAACTTATTTTCATAATTTAACACATATCATCATATGAAAATACTTCTTGAATGCAATAAAAACAATATGAAACAATCATCCTACTTACTTGGTTGCCAAGACCTTGAAGATTTGATGTTGTTTACTCACTTAAATAACTTTTCGAAAAACACCACCTTACTTATTAGAACAACATGATAAACTTTTTCTCAAAATTAGATAAAGGTGAGTTCTAAAAATATGGGATATAATTCCTCATATCCCAATAATGTGCCTTTTATAAATTTCAAAATGTAACTAATTATACAGGCATGCATGTTGTCGTACACGATTATGTGCCACTTAAAATAATCCAATATGACATATTATCCTTTTAATTGACATAGTTTCAAGTGGATAAATTGTAAGACCCGCCGCCACGAGTACCCCTGCTGCCGAAAACTGAGAGGACTTTTATTTAATAAACCAAAAACTCGGGTACCCACGACGGGAATCCCACGGAAATAAACTGAAACTCCTGAAATCATCTATACAATGCGGAAGCGTAAATACACGTATAAAACTGAAATACATCATGAGCCCATCTTCCCTTTTTCATATATATATAGACTGTTCTGTACATTGTTTATACATCTGGAAATACATACAGAATGTACAAGTGACCACACAGGTCCAAAACTGAAAAGCTGTACAAACTCCAAAACAGCGGTGTGGGCCCTCTCCTGTCAGCCTCGAACCACCCGCTCCTCGAAGCCAGCACGAACACCTGAAAAGGATGGAAGAAGGAGGGGGATGAGTAATAAAGATCACTCAGTAAGCGCTCCTTACTTCCCTCAAAACCCAAGCAAGCACAAGCAACAAACACAATAAGCAAACATACATGGGCCTCGGCCCTATTCATACATCTATGCGCTTGCTGAAATCTGAAAACTGATTTCTGAATATCATTCACATTCATTACTGATATCATGTTTATTCATGTCATGATGTGTATGTCATGCCATGCTAACTGAAAATACTGATGGATGCATGCATCTGAATACCTCTCTGTACCCTCAGGTACCTGCTGTGCTCATTAGACTGGTGAACACAGAGATTCGGCATCCTGGCCATGTGGGCTGAACAGTCTAGCTACTAACTAGAAAGCTGAATCTGAAACACTGCTGAGCATTCTGATTGGTGTCAGAAGCTGAATCTGAATACTGTGCTGCTGAAATACTGAGCATCCTGACTGGTGTCAGAAGCTGAAACTGAAATACTGCTGAGCGTCCTGACGGGTGTCAGAAGGTTGAATCCCATAGATGCCCCCTCGTATTCACCCATACTCTTACCCGTACATCGGGTTCTGAATACTGAATACTGCTGAATTCGGATCCCCTTGATCCTCTCTCATGCTGCATGTTATGTCATGATATGCATATGCAGCTCATTATCTGAATTCAGGCTTATCTGAAGCATTTATATCATTATATGACTTTCCCATGCTTTATTTCTTATTTTATATGCTTTTTTTTGAAAATCTGCTGATGCACGGTCGTACATGAAAAGCTTACGGGCGTGCATGGCTAACACACGGTCGTGCAGGTCATGGACGCACGGGCGTGCGCTGGTCGTGCAAGCCACTGGAATTCACTATTCACCTTCACTGAAAATGCTTACGCACGGGCGTGCTCATACGAATACACGGGCGTGCGTCTGAAAAATCAAGCCGTGCACGGGTCGTGTGCACGGGCGTGCATCTGGAAAAACAAAGACTCACGGCCGTGCCATGCAGGCGCACGGCCGTGCGTCTTGTTCTTCAACAAGAGCACCGCCGGAAATTTGTACAAAATCATCAATCAAACCACATCCAATTGCAACAACACTTCAAACACATGTTCTCAACATCCCAAATAACACAATTCAAGCCTCAACTTTCACATGCATCAAGCCATATGATATCTACCATGGAAACATCTTCTTTCTCTCATTAAAACCATACATACACACATGCACAATCCAAGGATGGAAAATCCATCAACCAAATTAACATGCAATGGCATATAACCCATCTCAACATATATCAACATGCAAAGAACACATCCATGGCATCAAAAACCACAAAGCAAGCCGGGAAACTCAAGGAAAAGGTAAGAGAACACTTACCTCTCTCCATGCTTAGGAAAGCTTTCACAAATCTCTAATCTCTTTGCTCTCTAACCGGATTGGGAGCTTCTTACAGCTGGATTCCCTCTCTAGGAATGGGAGGAACTGAAAATGGAAGAGAGAAATTGGCTAAACTGAAACTTGGGTGAGAAAAATGACATAAAGCTCACGGCTCCACTTAAATACTATGCCACGCACGGGCGTGCACCAATGATGCATGGGCCTGCACAAGGGAAAATGAACTTAATTCATTTCCCACGCATTCGTACTATCAAATCCTTTCGAAAGGATTCGTACGAAAGCCACAAAGCTCTGAAAACTTACTAACTCACCCCCGAACTTTACTAGACTCCCAATCTATTCCCGAATCTCGATTCTAACCCTGAAACTCTTCACCTAAGGGCTTTCTAACCTGGGATGCTACATAAATGTGCACTCTTCCTACGACCATTCATTAGCTTTTAAATTCTACAAATATGTCTTATACTTAAGCCATATTCAAACTCAACCATTATATAACATAAAAGACAACTTTTCCTTTGAGACATATATGTGGGTATTACACTTAGAGTTGTTGTAGTTGTACAAAAATGGTAACCTTTTTTTTTTTTAAAATGAATGTGAAAAATGACTTTTTGTGTAACATCCCAGATCGGGGTCAGATTGAGATTTCTGAGATTTCTAGGGTTGTGTGTGAGTTTTGGGGTGAAATGTGTGTTTTTGTTGAGTTTGGTGGCTTGTGCATGGATCCGTTTGGGAGGATTTGCATGCGAGCGCGGTAAAATGACATTTTTGTAATTTTCCCAGGATGCACGACCGTGCGTGGTAGATGCACGCCCGTGCATGCGTATTTTTCCAGCTGTCTTGAGTTTAAGTTGATCTTATCCGCTTCCAAACTTATTTTCACCCAAAGTTTGACTTTGATTTTCAGAGGAGATCAACCCTAGAGGTGGTGATCAGCTTTCAAGACCTTCCAATCCGGCTTGATCTTGTGTTCTTCTTGAGAGAGAAAGATGTCTAAAGGTAGGTGCTTCTTACCTCTTTCCCTTGCGGTTTTGATTGTGTTGATGCATGCTTTGATGCGTGTGAGCTTGATTCCAGCATGCTTGTGATGTTTTCCTTGCGTGTTGATGATTTGGGATGATGATATTGATGAT
This sequence comes from Anacardium occidentale, assembly GCA_026122585.1. Lineage (NCBI taxonomy): Eukaryota > Viridiplantae > Streptophyta > Magnoliopsida > Sapindales > Anacardiaceae > Anacardium > Anacardium occidentale. Next base: position 80,184 of record JAJEJH010000823.1, read on the forward strand.
TGATGCTTGTTCACATGTTATGTGTGAGAATATATGTTTATGTGTATTTTGAGATTTGGGGTTGGATGATTTGCTTGATATTTGGGGTTGCTGGAAGTGTATTTATGCTTATTTGAAGTGTTTGGCATGTGATATATGCTTGATTTGAGTTTGGGTTGTGTTTTTGGTCGGAATCGAGTTGATTCTGAATGGTCATGGAGGTGCAGAGCAGGACGCACGCCCGTGCACCCGAGGCACACGTCCGTGCACGCTGCGTATTCTACATGGTCACGGTCGTGTTTACGTGCCCGTGCATGACCTAATTTGAGGGGTCACGACTGTACATAGTTCATGCATGCCCGTGCACCCAGTGAAATGGTGAAAATTGCTTGAAATTTCAGAACCTTGCACGACCAAGAGCACGACATGGTCACGGTCCCGTGCACGTTCATGCACGCCCGTGCACACGACACGTACGCCCGTGCGTCAGCCAGAAATGAGAAATGTGCACAGTAAACCCTATCCAATGGATAGTAAACAGTAAATTGAGCTCAAATAAGATACATGATACATCATATGCATATGCATAGCATGACATGGCATACAGTGTTTTCAGAAATGGATCCGAGGATCTGAATTCATGTTTTTAGTTGAAAAACATTGATTTCAGAGGTGAATACGAGGGAGCACTTGTGAGTTTCAGCACCCGTGACACCAGGAGCTATATGCTCATTACTAGCCCTATGTATTGGCATGTGCCGGGTTGCTCAGCTAGTAGTTTAGTTTTCTTGGTCCGAGGATCAGATGAGTATAGCGTGAGGCACTCAGTTCAGTTCAGTTTCCAGGCCCAGGCCTGATGGCATCACGTGGGCCATATAGTTTGTGGCACGTGTTTACAGAGGAAACTCACATGGCCAAGGTGTCGAATCCCTGTATTTCATCAGTCTGCGCAACACAGTTTTCAGCATAGCATGTACCCTAGGGTACTCAGTTTTTCAGTACAGCTTTCAGATAAAGCTTTGATATGACTTTCAGTTATGGGATCCCAAGATCCAATAGTAGTTTTCATGAACAGTTTTCAGAAAACTATTTTCAGCATACAGGCCCAGGCCTAATTATGATTTCAGCATGTTATCATATCATGTCATGATTATATGACACATCAGCATATCATTCAGAGAATAATAAGACAGTAAGAAACTGTAATGAACAGAACATTAAAACAGCGTGTAAAAGACATGAATAGTAGAATATCAGAAACAGTAAAAGCCACGTAATGAAACATGAATTTCAATATCAGATCAGAACAGTTTAGTTAGTGTTTTCAGTCAGAGATTGTGTGTCAAGTTTGACCCACTTGGATTACTCTTCACTCTAAGTTGTTTACGTATACGTATATACGTATTTTACGATCCGGTATGAGGTAGTATCCGATCAGAGAAGATATGGATGATGTGAATACCAGAGTTGTTGTCAGTTGAGCCTGTTCTGGTTGAGTCGAGGTGGCAATCCTTCGAGAAAGATTGGTTTATTGTCAAAGGATATGAAGTGCTTACTGAGTGATCTTTTCACTCACTCCCTACTTTCCTTTCTCTTGCAGGTAGGTTGTTGGGAGCTGGGAGGAGGAGTCTGTTGCTATTTGGGATCCAGATATTTCAGTTTTAATTGCGTGCACATGTATATGCTTTTCCGCGAATATTTTAATAAATATGAAAGTTTTATTTGGGCATGTATGTATTTATACATTGTACTACAAGTCTTCCGCTGTGATATGTCAGTTCAGTTAAGCATTTCGGTTGGGTATTATTGACCATATTTTCTCTATTTAATTATTATTATTTTATTAAACAGTGAACAGTAATACCTAACTGGGGTGTCTTACATTTTTGGTATCAGAGCGATATCAAAGCGGAAACTGTGTGCATGTGTGTGAATTGCATTGTTTTCAAGACGCATATGTGTGTATTTCAGCGTATCCCAACAGCCAGAGCTCGTCTTCCTCTCAGTGTAAGTACAGTAGTATCTGTTTTGTTTGGTTGACCCTAATGTTCTGTGGTTTCTTCAGATAGGGGAGATAGGAGAGCCCGTGCCCCTAGATCTTCTGAGGATGATGATAGTGCTTCAGTTGGGCAATCAAGTGGTAGTAATGGTAGAAGGGGACCGCAGGCCGCCCCTGGCGCCTTCGGAGCAGAGGATGTCAGACGGATCTTCAGAGAAATGATAAGAGAGAGAGAGATCAGCAGCCTGTCAGAGGCGATGAGCAGATATATGGCAGAGAGGTGCCAGTTAGAGAAGATGCTTATCAGAGGCCAAGAAGAAGACAACCTG
>JAJEJH010000824.1:0-82212 GCA_026122585.1 Anacardium occidentale
TGAATTCTTGGTTTGTTGATTTGTGGGCAACTGATCATCCAAAAAATTCTAATAGCTGATAGTTCCGATGTTCGGACAAGGAAGTGTTAAGGTCATTCCTTCCCTTCCTTTTAAAATTGACATTTACTTCCACAAGTTATCCTTAAACCTTATTTCAATCCGTAAATTACCAAAGACCTTCATTGTAAAATCACTTCTAATTGGTTTTTTAGGATCAAGCATTGGATTCGCTAAAGAGCGTAGCAAGTTGTATTACCTAGAAAACTTGCAAGGTTGTGAGATAAAAGAAGACCAAATATTCCTCTCCTACTCAACCTCTTTGAATTGGCCTCACTATCTTCGTTTAAGCCACCCTTCTTTTATTTTGTCCAAGTGCATGTTTCCCATTCTCTTTAATAATGTTTCTCTTTCTGAATTCCAATGTAATATTTGTCAATATGCAAAAAAATCATTTTTTTTTTCTTTCCAATAAGTTCAATAAAACCTATTGCATCTTTCTCTTTGATAAATTCAGATGTTTAAGGGCCTTCACAAATCCTTATGGTGCTTGATGTTTCATATCCTTTATTGATGTTTGTGCCTGAACCACCTAGCCATTCCTTATAAAAGAAAAATTGTGTTTTCTCAATTCCATAGAATGATTGAAACTCAATTTGGTGAAAAAATCAAAATATTCTTGTAAGATAATGCCAAAGACCACTTCATCAAACCTTTATCTTCTTTTTTCATTAGGGTATAATATATGAGTATCTTATGCATATAGGCCCTAAAAAAATGAGTTTGCAAAAAGAAAAAGCAAACACCTCCTAGAGACTATCTATGCCTTCTTATTCCAATCAAATACGCTAAAAACAATTTTGGGGGGAACTTTTTTAACATCAGCCCATTTGATTAATCATTTATACTCATGGATCTTGGAGAACAAATTCCAATTCATCTTCTCTGACCTTTTTCCCTAACTCGGTTTCTTTCTACAACCTTCCACCAAAAGTCTTTTGGTGTGTTGCCTACCTTTACGACTACCCAAATTGTTCCAAGGTTGATCCCTAGGCCAAAAATCTCATTTTGTGAGCTATTCTCCAACTTCTAAAGGGTATAAAGGCCATTACCGTTCTAGCCAAAAAATCATCACCTCTCTGGATGTCACCCTCCATGAAAAAAGGCCCTTTTATCCAACCTCCTAAACTCATCTTCAAAAGGAGTATTCACTTGTTGAAGATGAGTTTTCTAGTTTCATCTTCTTTTTGGAAAACCTTTCTCCAACCCATTCTAAAATCGAAATCATCCCTCCTCTCCCTTCTCCATTCAATTCTGAAAATGAAACTGTTATTGCATCATCAAACCCATCCCAACCACTTGAAGATAAGCCTTTCCTTGCTATTGAAAACTATCCCATTGAACTAGCTCCACTAGCAATGCCAAGTCACAAAAACAATTGGAGTAATATTCTCAAGGGACATAATCAACCTTAACTCAAATGCAGATTCAAGAGTTCAACTCAGTTGCAAGTAATGAAAACACTTCCTCCTTATTTGCTTTTGTTTCTAATGTTCCAATTTCTCCTAATACTCTTCCTTGTCTAGATTATTCCATCGTTAATAGAGACTTATATCTACACATTGCCTTCTAAAAAGGAACAAGAACATGCACCAAAAAGAACTAACACTCTATATCCAACTTTTTGTCCACTCACCGTCTTTCCAACCAACACAAAAGCTTCCTCTCTACATTGAATTTAATCGAAACCCCAAAGACCTACTTGAAGCTTTGGGGCATAGGAATTGGGCGCAAGCTTTTACGGAGGAGATGAGAGCCTTAGAGAAGAATGGAACTTAGGAACAGTCAATTGGAAATAAAATTGCTTGGGTATAAATAGGTGAATACAGTAAAGTTCAAAGTAGATAGGACACTTGAAAGAGACAAGACGAGACTATTGGCAAAAGGCTACACGTAAACCTATGGAATTGACTACCAAGAGACCTTTGTCCCATTTGTAAAAAATGAATATGGTCAAGATTCTTTTATTCCTTGTTGTTCATTTTAATTGGGTTCTTCAAGAAATTGATGTAAAGAATGCTTTCATGGTGATCTAGAGGAAAAAGTAAAGGTGTGCACGGTCTACTTTGGTGCTGTTTAAGAATTTTTTTCAAACTTAACTTAAAAAAATGGTTTGGAAAATTTTCAAGCCAAACCATTATAGTTTTCAAATCAAACTAAACCAAACTGAAAAAATATGGTTCAGTTTTGTTTGGATTATGATTCAAACCTATCCAAAATCATTCACTTCTAAATATTTTGTACTTAATAAATAATAATTGAACTATAGTTATCTAAGACATAAAATAAACATGTAAAATAAATATAAAGTACATATACAACAAACATGTAAAAACTGACAAAATAATTATAAAAAACAAGTGGTACACCTAATTATTTATTGAAAAATTTTGTTAAATATAGTTATATATATATGTTAAAAATATATGGTTTATGGAACGGTTTGGTTTGGAAACTGTCCAAACCGCAACCTAAACTAAAAGCTGTTTTTCTAAAATTTTTCAACTCAAACTAAACCATTTTTTAAACCAAGCCAAATGGAACCATAATTTTTAAATGGTTCAGTCTAGTTTTACGATTTGAATTAAATTATGCACATCTCGAGCAAAAGTGTATATGGATCCACCACCTCGATTTGATAAGGAATTTAGATCTAACAAGGTTTGCAAATTGAAGAAGGCTTTGTATGGATTGAAAGAATCACTATGGCTTGCTTTGGGCAATTTACAAAGGCAATGACCAGGTTTGGTTATCGACAGAGCAAAAGATATCACACCTTTATTAAACACTCAGAAGATAAGAAGCTTAAGTTATTATTGGTTTATGTAAATGACATCATAGTCATAGGGAATGATAAAGAAGATGAAAGGAGATTCAAATCTCAGTCAGCCGCAGAATTTGAGATTAAGGATCTTTGTAAACTGAGGTACTTCTTGAAATTGAGGTAGCATGCTCTAAACAAGTTGTGTTTGTATCTCAATGAAAATATGTTCCAGAATATTCAAGGAAATAAGAACTATATGAAGCAAAGCATCAAGTGTCTCTATTGATCCAAATCATAGGATTGGTTGAGAAGTTGAATGGGGCATTAGTGGAGAAGGGATGATATTAAAAGCTTACGGGGAGGTTAATCTCCCTCTCACACACTCGGCTAAACAAAGCCTATGCTGTATTGTAGCTAGCCAATTCATGCACAAACTGAGAGAAATGCAAACTATTTGGTTGCACTGACAAACAACTATTTTTTACTTTTCTACCTAACCAAATTTCTTTGCTTGCACTGATAAACAACTCCTCATCATCTCCAAATGCACCATGCAGAATGAAGAAATTAGGGTGACAAATATTTCTGATTGATGGATTGTGTTACAGCATATATATAGAGTACTTCTCTCCTTAGTAAGGAGAGAAGATATTATAGAATTTAGATCTCCCTGCTAAAAGATATGACAGATATAAGATTCCCTAAAATAAATGGAAATTGGTTTAGTAACTTGTAAAAAATCATCTGTTTAAGTTGTATGCAAAGGAATAGTTTTCATGTTTTGCCTAACTGATATTTCCATTTCTTCAGGCTTGCTATGCTGTTCTACAGAGTTGGGTCTCAAAGAAGTTCATGACTGGATGGTAATAAGCTTAGGATGAGACCTTTAGATTTCTTTTTGGTGTTTTACTTATTTACATATACACCCTTTTGTGTTGCAGTTTTACATAGTTTTAATGGTGAAATTGCAGTGTGGTTCTCTTTCCAGTTGCAGTTACATTTTTAGTCACATGGTGGTTCATTGAGTTTGTTGATGGTTTCTTCAGTCCAATATATGCAAGACTTGGCATAGACATATTTGGTAAGACTTCAAAGCACCAACTGAATGTTCTTCCTAGTCTAATATTTGGGCTAGAATTTACGTCTAAACATTGAGTTATCAGGGAGGAAGTCATGACACTGACCTTCGCTTTTCAAACAGAGACTTCATGATATAACAAACAATTGCAAAGTTCTTGATGTCAGGAAAAACTTAGTGATAAACTTTCCAGGTATTACATAATAAACAGAAGCTAAACTTACCGAATGCCTTTCTTGCTGACAAATTAGCAGTTACAGCTGCTTGAGCTTTCCAATTGCTATGGAAAATGAGTAATAAAGCTGTACAAGTAAACTATAGATCTAAATTCTGATGGTTACCTTGAGGCCTCTATGAATCTTAGATCTCTGTTATACATTCCCACTGCCTTCTTTAAATTTACGTTGCTGTGTGCAGGTCTTGGGTTTCTTACATCCATGCTTTTCATATTCTTTGTTGGAGTGTTTGCTTCATCATGGTTGGGTTCCACTGTGTTTTTGATTGGAGAATGGTTTATAAAACGGATGCCCTTTATGAAGCACATATATTCAGCCTCTAAACAAATTAGTTCTGCAATTTCTCCAGGTAATAGTCAGTAGTACTGTTTCTTACAATGTTTTCATTAATTAAATTGTTAAGTACTGCAGTGGTGTGTGATGTCCTTTCTGTTACAAGTTGTCTGAAAGGTAATAGATTCTATTTTCAATGAGGATGAATAAGCTATTTGGTTTGTTTTCTTTTTTTCTTTATTTTTTGGGCTTTTTATTCCTTGCCAGTTGGTATATTTTTATGTTAGAAGTTTCCTAAGGGATTCTGAGGAGGTATACTTTGCAACTAGCCAGCCAGAAAGCATGTTACTTGTACCTACTTAAATGTAACATTGCTTCAAAATGTTTCCTGAACTCTTAGTAAACAATTTAGGGAAAATGACATGCCAGAACATTTCTTCTCCTCTTCCCATCTTGTGACTGAGAACAGATAAGGTGTTGACAGTGGACAAATAAGGTTGAGCGAAGATGACAGAAAAAATTGACACTACGGATCTAGTACACTGAAAGTTTTAGCTGAATAAAAACAATATCTTTTTTCATTTCTTTTCACATCCATATAAACATATAAATTTAATCATTTTTCTAATCCTTTTGAAAACAGTCAATTTTTATTGACTGGGAGTATTAATGGATCATTATATCTAATATCTCATTGAATTACATTACTGTCTTTCTTAAATTCACATGTGATGGTACAGGGATTTTGTTTGTTCAATTTCTTGCCATGTGGAAAATTTGATTTATGTGAGCATGTATATATATATACACTTTTGTCTACTTCACACTTTTGATTTGTATAATAAATGTGTGACATTGAAGGATAGCAGCGATTTAATAATTTTGCAAGTCAATAATGAATCCCCATTTTTTTTTTTACCTTACAGACCAGAATACCACTGCCTTTAAAGAGGTTGCGATTATTCGACATCCTCGCATTGGCGAGTATGCCTTCGGCTTTATAACATCATCTCTTGTTCTTCAGGTAACTTTTATATCTGAAGAAGCTGATTATTTCTATTGTAATTTGCTTTCATAACCAGCCTAAGTGGATCCAAAATCTTTCTTGTTATGGTTATTGATAGGATGTTTAGTTCTTTCCTGCTGCTGCTTTATATAAATAATATATTTGAAGGGTACTATTATAATTTCTTTCAGCTAATTACCTGTCGAAAATTTCATTGGCTTCATCATGTTACGGCGGAAAATCACTAGATTATTGAAATCAGCAAAAGAAAAATTGAAATTGAAATGAATATATGTAGTAGTTTCTGCTGAGAAGTGCTTTTGCAGATTAAATTGTTAAAGATGTTCAGCATTTGCTGGTTTCACCATAGAAGATGATGTTTTTATCAGTGATACTGGTCATTGCTTGATTTGTTTAAAGCTTTTCACCAATGATGTAATTTGTGTATATATTCCAGAGGGATGATGGAGATGAAGAGCTATGCAGTGTTTATGTCCCAACAAACCATTTATACATTGGCGACATATTTCTGATCAACTCTGGGGAGATTATAAGACCAAATTTGTCCGTACGAGAAGGAATAGGTCTATTTCTTCCTGAGACTTAAATATCAATATTTGTTTTTTGATTCTTTCGAAGTGAAGGTCTACATCTTGTTTGGAGACAAACTTATAAGCTTTATTTCTACTTGTGAATGGTAGTCATTCTCGGGATTTGCTTTTGTTAGTCAGAGTATAACATAATAATCATAGCTAGAAATGCTAATATTCTTACCCGTCCATCTGCCTCTCTTTCCTGTATGCAGAGATCATCGTTTCCGTGGGCATGACAATGCCACAGGTAATTTCTCCAGTAGAAAGGATTCCTCCTCATCACGGCAATAGAATTCCTCTGAACAGGATGATATGAAGGTAGAGTAGAGACTCTGCTACTTCAAATGTCAATCCATGAATAGAAAGATTTTCATTTTATCATACGGATAGAAACAATCAAGATATCAAATAATATTGATGGTTTGCTTTTGGACGTGGGTTCACATCATACACATTCTTTCTGGTAAACAAAGCGGTCTCTTCATGTAACATCATCAAAATTTTACTCTCTTTTTTTTTTTTGTTTCTCGGTTTTTTTAAACATGTGAATATGCTCAAGTTCTGTAGGTACATTTCCAAGGTATGTAAAGATATCAATTGTAAGATACACATTTACTTGTAATATAGCATCGCTATGTAACCTGTTTTCTTTTTCTTTTTCTTTTTCCTTTTTTCATCAATACCTTATAGGTGTACATGTCACCTTGAAGTGTCAATCTTTGTTGTTAGGTGTCTAGATGGCATCAATCTTTTCTACATTTCTTCAATTTGATTCAAATAAACACCTTTTATATGTAAATCCATCAAGCATCATTTCCGTAACCAGTGTGGGATTTTTTTGTTCCCATCAATTGTTTTACAATTAAACCATTTCAATTAAATTCATTATCCTTCTAATATTCGCAGTTAAACCATTTCAATTCAACTTCATTTTAATTTTCCTTCTCAAAACACGATTCATGTCAATTCATTTTCCCTTTCAAATTTCAGAACCCAATTACGTATACTTAATTACCCAACTCAACTCTTAAAAACTCAACTTTCAGTGGCCCAGTTCTCCCATTAAGCAAAATTTAAGAGTCTCTTAATGGAAAGAGACAACTTAATCATTCATTTCATTCATTATAAATGGCATCATTCTGTACCACTGTCAACATCATTCAATTTCTCTCGAATGTTATCATGTATGAAAGTCCATAATTTTTTTGAAAACAAACTCCTCTTTGATGTTCACTTTTATCAGAGAACAAAAATGTCTCATAAAATCATCACTTACAAATATAAAATTTAAAGAAAAAAAATATCTACAATTTTAATTCGACTTTGGTTCCTCTTAGACAAGTTGAACTCAATCTTGATTAGTTCAAAACTTATTGAGTTCCAACTCAATTTGCTCAAATTGAGTTACACTGGTGTTAGTTTAAGTTTGAACTCTATTAGACTCAAATCCTATCCTAAAAATAAGGTTGGATGATTCTACTCCTATATATAAAAGAGATTTACAACAAGTGTTATCTTATTCAACTCATGAATTAGATGAATGCAAAAAATTTTGACCAAAAATCATAATTTTGCAAACAAAAACTTCTTGTAAATGGGTTTAAAGTTTAGTATAAATGTACCTTAAATTTGATGTTGATTTTTAAATGTATATTGTTTAAAATTGCATTTTACAATTAGGATAGTTATTTGATATTTTACTAAGTGTTACATCTAGTGTAGAGTAAATGATATTTGACAATGGCATTTGAAGGCCAATTGCAAATGCAACATCTGTGAAGCTTATATGACATTTTTCACAGAGAAAGTAAATTGATATTTTTCACATGAAGTAAATTGATATTTTATAGTTTAGGGCTTTTAAAATTTTTTTGCTTTTATTATAAAGCAGGGTTAAAGGTTTTTTTTAATAATTGTTTTTGATGTTTGAATTAATTAAAACTTCATTTTTCATAGATAATTTTTGAATCTAAAAAGAAGAGGCCCACCTTCTATATTGTCAACCTTGAATTAATCAAAGTTTCATATTTTCATTCAAAGGCCTCACCCGTATGCTCCCACATAGGGCAATGCCCTCTGGCTCTTGCCCATTAATCAGGCAATAAGACCCCCGCAAGGGATATCTACCCCATTGAACCTTATAATAACTCTTGATCAACTTTCCAAAATGTCTTTTAAGTATGATTAAATTTCACACTATAACAAAGATATCTATTTCTCTCGTGGTTGTATACTAATCTATTTGAAAGTACAATGAACAAGGTTAAATGGTATTGTCTATATGTTTGCAAGTGTGCATTCTAGTTAACTTTGACAACAAATATTAGGTTTGCAAGCTCTAATATATGAGAAGCTCATTAGTTTGAATAACTAAGTAGAGTTGAAGTTACTATCTGCAGTTGGCCATTAATAGTGTCCACCTAGATTAGACAACTCAAAGAGCGTGAGTACTATGTTGGCCACCTATATGTTCCACAACCATGTATAGATTACACATATTTGTTTAGTATACTTAGCTTGTACAATTTTATGTTTCATACATATATATTTGTATACCACATTCATTTATTTGATTGATTCTTTGTATATATTAGCACAATTGTCACAGGGTCGTAATACGTACACAAAATTTCTGCAATAAGATGTCCTATGATGGCATTAAATCCATCTGAACGTAGCCAGCCAAAGTAAAAATGCAACAATACAAAAAAGAAAAAGCAATAGAGTAATAGCACAAGCTCAACAATATATGGGAAATGATCCCAACCTTTTACATACTGAAAAAGGAATACAAGGTATGTTGATGAGTTACACAAACTACCTCAAAGCACTCACTGTTTCGCTCACTGTTCACTACCCAAAGCACAAGCTTGCACAACTTGTACTTATTTATAATTTTTCTTTCAACCCTATGTAGCAAAACATATTTAGATTAATACAACAGCTCACTCTTCGCTTAACCATACAAGTAAGCAGCTTTGTATATGGAATACAAGTCAACATGCATGTAAAGTTAAGTAGCTGAGACACCTAGTCATATAATGCACTTACTCACTTTATTTGCTTAAATGGTCTTCATACAAAGCATCCAACTAAGTTTCATGCAAGAACTGGACCTTCAACATCAAGCCTTTGGTTAGTTTCCATCACTTCCATTTAACTAAAACCCACAAGTGGCATTACTGCAATCAACAATAGCCCATTTTCCATTTTTCCATCATGTAAAATCCAAGCTATCCCACAAGTGAAAGTAGTTAGCACAACCCTTACCAAGGAATCATATTTTCCACCAAAACTATGCCATATCTTACCTATCTATAAGCACCACTTGATTCCCACTAAGTCACAATTGTTGCTATTGTTGGTGTAGAGCCCACCAACATACGTGTTAAATCCCATATATGAATTTAAGAATATCTGACCTAATAGAATTAGCTATGCCTATTTGATTTGACACAACCTTCTAATGGTTGTGCACTAGCTCGTATTCAAATCAATTTTATGTATAACAGACCCTCCCCTGATAGGAGGATTCTGACTCCTTCGTAGAAAGATTTTGTAAGTAGTCACCAAATTTATTTTTGAATTACCACAAATTCATATCTTTTTCCCACACTATGTCATCCCCTTTTTAAAGGACACAAAAATCAATTTTTTCATTTGTTTTAGAGCTCTGAATACCCAATAATCAAGGATTTTTTTTTAGTTTTTGACTATGTTACACCTATACAATAGGAGGTGTCTTTTAAATCTATTGTCATGACCCATCAAAAAAGTAGGGCTTCAGAAAACAACTATGAAAAGTTAGATATACCTTTATTGATTCTAGTAGTTCAAGTCAATACGTAATTGTCCCCACTTGTTTCAACACCTAAAATGACCCATCATACTTTTGTATTAGACCCTTGTGATCGCTTTCCTAAAATTCTAGTGATCACCTTTTTGTATTTGTAAGAGTCTCTACTATAAATTACTATTTGCTACTATTTAACTATTATTATTATGTACTTTATATAAAGTGTCTTTAATACATAACAAGAATCCCTACAAAATTGCTATTGATCTAAAAATTATGCACTATATGAAAGTTATAGTAAAAATGTGATGGTATATTAAAAAAACTCATTGAACAATATCCTAGAAGAAAATTCATATTTTACTACGACATTTAATAAATACTAAAAACACATATGATACTGTACACCCTTATGCATGAGCAATATAAAGTATGCAAGTCAATATGCTATCGACTAAAAACTAAATATGTACATATAAATATATATATATATATAGATATATCTAAAAACTCAGGTGAAGACCTGTTCCAGTTGTATCCCACTCTCTAGCGATCTAGTGCTCTAACCTAGCTCCCCAAGACACTAACTTGTAAGAAGAAACTACAAGGAATGAGTGATAAATTACTCAGTAAACTACTCGTGCCTCTACCCTCAAATGTATTTCTATTCTGATTCTGATCTGTCCTGTGACGGATCTCAAAGCTCTAAGCTCTCTCTCTTATCTTACTTCTTAACTAAAGACACTTCTAAATTCTTTTCTGACTCATCAGGTTTCTATGTTAATCTCTTCTAAGTACCTTCCCTTAACTAGTCATGATTCTAGTCTAGCAACTTCCATTTGAATTATCCTTAGCCTTTTCTCAATTTTTATTTCTATTGCTTTACTGTTTATCTAGTCTTTAGCCTAGAAGACTCCGCTTAGTCTAGTCCTAGTCTGACTAACTGTTAATCTAAAGAACTTAATTTAATTTTTAACTAATCTTATAAGCTAATTCTTCTTTAGCTTAGCATACTACTTCATGTCATATCATAAATACGTATATGAGTATATGAATACAACACGATATGAAGATATCTAGATTATTCTAGGACTTATACACTTTCAATACATGTCTTAATTTATGATCATTCCTCTTTAGATTCCTAAATACAGTGAATAAGTATATTCTACCATATTACTCATGTTTGGTCATGAGAATTCATCTAATTTCTCCTCTCGTTATATTATAAATTTTGTTTTTACTGAAGCTATTTCTGATTATGAGGTACTTACTCATTAGTACTGTCATTTCCTTTCAAGTCTTTATTGATTTCTTTCTATTTCTGATTATATTATATCTCGTGATGCAATATTTGTGACTAGTCATGAGTCGTTGTTTACTTATAAATTTTACAATCTGATTTGTAGTTACTCTATTTCTCATTTGCTGTTTTGTTTATAATTTATTCTGTAAACTTGTTTATTCTGTTATGCACCTGAAACTTTGTGTGTGTTTATTTATTCAGAATTTCATATTTTGACTTTCAATTACTTATTCGTCTGTTTGGTAAGGTTTACTTCAGTTTACTATAACTTTTCATAATTTTTCTATTCTGCTTAATCTCATGCTATATATGACGTGATATGAAAAATGTTAAAATCATGCTAAAAATCATGTCTGGGCCCTTGGGCCTATTTTCTAAAACCATCTCTCTAAAAATATCTTTATGAAAATATTGTTAGGATCCAAAAACACTAAAATACTAAAAACTTAGTGAAAACTATATCTAAAATATCTATGTATCCAAAGGTACTTACTATGCTGCATAGAATAATGAATGCAGAGATTTAACACATTGGCCATGTAAAGTTTCATTTGAACTATAACTAATAAGTCATTTGATATTGATATCTAAACTAAGCCTGATACTAAACTGAATCTGAAACTGAAACTAAATTTGATGTATAACCAGTATATATAAATGTCTTCCCTTATCATAAATGTTGGTCAACTCCTTGATTGACAAACATGCATACCCACAATACCCTTTCATATTCACCCCTAAAATAATGTCTAGATCATCATATTTCTACTTTAAAAACATATACATGTACATCACTTGATCCATTTTTTATAATACTATTTTGGTATGTCATGTAATGTTTATTATGCAAGATAATCTTTGTAGTTTCTCTTTACTATTTACATTTGATATAACTGTATAGTTGTTATAATTGTATTATATGTATATATTATTGAATTGTTTTTGTAATTTATTAAGCTTATTTATAAATTCTGCGTAAGTTGTTCTATACTCTATGTGTATCATTGAGTTTTCTATATTAGATGTGTCATAACTGTTTTTATTTCTGTTTTTGTATGTTTTTATGTTGTTTTTGTTATTGCTTTTTTTTTTTTTTCTGATCATATTCTACCAATTATTAAGATTATTCTTGAACTACTGTTAAATTTCTCTTACTTATAGGAGCTTAAAGATGTGATTTTGGAAATATATTTTAACTTACTGCTTTCTGTTCTTTATTATGAGCATTTCTTTACTATAATTTTTTATATCTCTTTCTTCTTTCCACTTATTCTTATTCTTAATTTGCTATTTCTTTTCTTACTTAACTTAGGATGTAATATGCTTTCTTGCCAATGATGTTCTACTAATGTAAGATAAAAGTCTCTAACTTTCACTAAGCGTATGAGCATGTATTTTTAAACACACGGTTGTGTATAAGCTGCATAGTTGTGTGTCTTGTTATGTAAGAGAACGTGCAAGGTTCTAATTTTCTGATCTACTACATGTGTACGATCGTGACCTTTCATAAATCCAATCGTGCACATCTCATGTACATGATCATGACTCTATAAAAGCTTGATTGCATGAGCGTGCATCCATTAGGTGTAGGTCATGCGTCTTGCTCTCTTTCGGTATTTACAGTTGAAACACATAGAATCCATACCAAACTCCACCCACATCTTTATCAAATCTTAAATCAACTTATTTTAACATATATGCATGCAAAATACTCCACTATAAACATATTTTCCCTATCAACAAAAACTGAATACAACCTAGCATGCTTCTAATGCATAAAACACATCTTTACGCACACACAAGAACTCTAAGCATGCTTCTACCTCTAAATTTTTCAACTTCTATCATTTCATCATACCATGCTATTACCTAAGCTCAAAACATGCTTATTATCTCATGTAATCACCCAAAACGGGGAAATACATATAAAATAAATAGGGAAAGAGGTAAGGAAATACTTACTTAGAATTACTAGTGGTTTTTATCTTTCTAACTCTTATTAAGACCTAGTTGGATTAGCTGTTAAAAATTAGTTTCTCTCTCTAATAATTTAGTTAGGGTTAGCTAAATAGAAAATGAGAGAAAGAATTCGAAAAATCTGATCTTAAATGAGAGAAAGCCTAGCTTTATATATCAGTAAGCATGCACAGGTGTGCATGACAGAAATGACACATGGGTATTTATCCAAATACTCACGATCGTGCTCCTCTTACAAGTCATATATAAAGCCTCTAAAAAGACTATTCTACACCCACAACTCTCTTGAATCAAATCTTAGGCTATAAAAATCTCTCTATTAACCTTGCTCATGGCTTAGAAAGATCATTTTAACCTCGAGATGTTATAGCATCTGCACACTTTTTTATATGGTGCTATGTTTTGGCTAAACTATCACTTGCCAATTCAATCAATTATTGCTTCTTTCAGGCAAATTGATATGCAACAAGACTTAACCCTTACGATTTCTATTTTGCCACCTCCAACAATGTCAAATGATAGAAACCAAATGTCAATTCTTAGACGCAACTTAGTATCAGAAGATTTATGTAATTATACAAAAATTAGGCAACATTAAGTAAACTTAGCCAATTTTGCTGGTTGGTAGTCACATAATGTCGTAGATAATCTTCTAATATTGTATTAATCTGCTTTGTTTACCTATCTGTTTATGGATGATTTGCTATTGAGAATTTCAATTCTAAACCCAATAACTTGAATAAGAAAATCCAAAACTTCCTAGCTTTCTATACATGAGAAAGAAAAAATTTCAACAATACACTATTTAAATATTTGGAAACATTACGTGCATTGTTCTTATTTTATAGTGATAACAAACAGTGTAACGAATACATACTTCAAGACTCAAAAGAAATTGTCTTCAAACCAACCTAGGTAGCAAGAGTTTCTATCCAAATTTGATTTTTAGGTTTAAGGCTCACATTTTGGGACTTAGGTTTTATGAATCATGATTTAAGGTTTATAGTTAATAGTTTAAGGTTTAAGATTTACACTTCAAAATTTATAGTTTATGATTTATAGTTCACAATTAAGGTTTTATAATTAATGAATTTGTTGGATCCTTAATGTTTTAATGGTAACAAACATACATTAAATTGTGTTAACTTATCCATGGCATGACTTAGTTCATAACTGACATTGAAAAATATTTTATTTTTGCAGCCACGTGGCCATGTGCCTTAAACGCAGCACAACCATGTGCAGTTCATTTTATAGTTGCATGTGCTAAAGCATGGTTTTGTGCACATTACACTTGTTAGGTTCTATAATCTAAGCTGTTTCAAGTTTGGTCACACATGACTATGAGTCACAGATGCACAATCATGTATAAATGTTTTAAGGATACACATGAGCAAATGGTCTTGTGTAACTCATTTGTACGTGTTTTACATAAAGTCAACAAAAGACCCTAGTTAACTTATGCATAATCGTGTGTATTAAGAACACATGACCATATGTCATGACTTAAATAAAGACACACCACTAAAGTCCCATGTAGCGCGTCTATTCGTGTTGATATAAAGTCAACAAATAAGTTTCGTTAACTTACTCATACATTATCGTATGCATCAAGAACACATGATCGATGTGTTAAGATTAAAATGAAGACACATTACTAAAATTCTTGTGTATCTTGACCTATACATAGTCAACCTTTGAAGAAAGTTAACCTTTTAAAGTACAATTATGTATCAAAGACACATGCTTGTGCATAGGCAAATTTTAAGAGGTGTATTGTCGTGTGTTGATATTCATGCATGCCCCTACACCATGCATGCCCTTACACCACCTTCTGATCCTTTCATGCAATATTTTTATTTTGAAGATAGACGATTATGTATCTATGATACATGCCTATGTATATATTGATAGTGAGTTAATTTGATCATTGAAAGTTTATTCGACAATAAATGAAGGGTACATAATTGTGTACTTAAAGGCACATGATTGTGCATCTAAATAATTTTAGTACAAAACTTAAATGTTTCAATTGCTAATGGATACAATTCATTAGTAACTTCTCCTTTCCATTTCAAGCCACCAAAAACATGTATAAAAAAGCCCATTAAAGTGAGAACATTTGGAAATCATAATTTTATAAAATTTATACAACATTCTCACAAGTTCTCACTTTTCACTCTCTCTAAAGTTTATATTCATATCTTTAAAAGACTTTTTGAGTCTAATTATATTAGCCTTTATAAATGCATTACCCTTGAAAACATTATTTTCAACTATTATGGGTGAAATCCCAAAAATCTATTATAAATGGCATAATCTAGATTTAACTAGTGTGTATTTTTAAAAGATTCAAATGGAAACTTTAAATTGGTTGCTTGGAAAACTAAACATAAAAGGTTCAAGATGAAAAGCTCTAAATCACTTTAAAAATCAGTGAGCATTTTCTTTTTTATCTTTTACTTTGTGTTAATTTTGATAAATTGCCTTGTGTATGTTTTAAATTCGACTTATTTTATACTAAAGCTTGTTAGGGTTAAAATTTGTTAGTAATCCTATTCACCAATGGTTTAGTATATGGGTTTAGGGTTTAAGGTTTAAGATTCACTGTTTATAATTTAGGGTTTATAATTTACAATCTAGGTTTATAGTTCACAATTTGGGATTAATGATTTATGGTTTGGGGTTTATGGATTATGATTTAGGAGAAATGTTGGCTTTCTTTACTCATGGCTACCTATTAGGTGTTTGATTAAATGCCTAAATAGATGAGTTGATTTCTTTGTGGAAACTTCTAATCATTGTCACAACTACTAAACTTTTTCCACAACTTTGCCATATTTTCCACCCCCCAACATGCAAATTCGAAGTCAAACTCATAAAACCTCACAAGAGAGCACTTAACATACTTGTTCCCTTTGTGTGTGCGTCTACTTGTTTTATGCTCATGTGCATGTCAAGGCCTCTACTAGCCATTACCTGAACTAGATTTCCTTCTTACAAGTCACTCCCTTCCTAACTCTAAAACCTCAATAACACTACGAATAAATTAAAAATTAAAAAAAAAGTTATCGTTATCTATTTTAATACACTTTACTTTTTAATTTTCATTTCATAAAGAATAACTTGCATCGTCTATCTCTCAACTTCAATTTGTACTCGATCTTATCTCTCTCACTTCAATTTCGGCTATTTTTTATTTTGTCACTTCAATCTCATAACAAAATTCACCCTAAAGGTATACATTTAATATTTTTTTTTTTTTTTTTTGGTTGTATTTGTTTTCACTTGTTCCAAACTTTGATATTAAATTGGAAACCCTAGGTTGTAATCATCCTCTGAATGAATCACATTCTAGTTTCCATGCTAGGCTTGCTAAAGTGTTAGATAAAGCTCAAGAAATATTAATTTTACTAGAAAAACTAAATTTAAACCTTATATCTATCAAAGAAGATGATGAGAAAAGTAGAGAATATAAAGAATTCTCAAAGAAAGAGAAATGAGAATTTTTTTTTTATTAAAATTGAAAAGTTACAAGCATAATTATTTTGTTCCATATATACTCTAAAATTGTTGACAAAAACTGATAACATGTAAAGGTTTATGTTACAATTTTCAGTCAATGACAAATGAGTCCACACACCAAACATTTTTGTATGATGGCCTTTGTTTGAATTCTACTAAGGATCAATACTTCTGGTTTTTGCATATTCACCCCACATACACTAACATTCCTTCGTAAACTTTATTGTCTACTATTTATTAAAGTATTTTGTTTTTTTTTTTTTTAATTCTTTTCTTTCTCTTTTTAAACTCTTTTCTTTTTCTTTCTCTCTTTTTTTTTTTTTGTTTTAACTTTTTTCTTTCTCCTCCTTTGTTTTAATTCTTTTCTTTCTTCCTTTTTTTTTTTTTTTTTTTGTTATTTTAACTCTTTTCTCTTTCTTCTTTTTTAAAGATGATATTATGAAAGAAAGGTACCATTTCTTAAAGAAAGCACCTGCGAATAAAATCTTAGCTAAAGATTTGATTTGTCTATAGCACAAAAAAAAAAATGAATAGAAGAGATAACAATAAGAGAGGTTAATGTATGGAAAAGAATAATCAACAAAATTATGAATGGCCTAACAAAACAAACACCAACATAGATTTGTTAGGGTGACAAGAGTCACCGATAAGGTGATCATGCGATAGAAAATAGATTTTTAGAATAAACTAAGTCTCAAATCACCTCATCTAGGATCTCATTCTAAGAAAACATACAAAAAAAATAGCATAGTCAACCATAAAGTGTTCCAAAACACATATCTACAAAGTTTGTCTTAATAATCTTTATGTGGCAAAAAGATGACTAGGGTAGCACTTGTCGTATCCACATAAAGTACAAAGTTTCAAAGGTCCAACCACACATTTCAAGTGGTAGCATAATAAGTGAGTAGATAGGAAACGTAGAGAGAAGTTAAAAAAAGCTATAAAAGAGAGGGCTTTCATATTTTCAATGTTATTTATGAATGAAAAAGAAAAGTTCCTATTATATTAGAGCACACATAAGATCGTGTACTTGACATGCACGATATGTGTCCTAATTTTGCTTACTACACAAGAGCATACACTAAAGGTCACAATCATGTGTCTTAACTTATCATGATTATAGAACATATATTTATTTTGTAATCTATTAGATAATTGTCTACCTACCAGCTTAAAAACACAATCATGTGTCAACCTCACATGGGCATGCATTGGCAAGTCAATCCAAATTAACCAAGTCAAACCATTATCTAATAAGCACATCAACCTAGCACCCACATACGGGTGTGCGCTTGAAAGACACATAACCATGCATTAGGCCAAAATCATATTATGGCTTCTAATCTCATCTGAATTGATTCAACAAGTCATTCTAAACTTTTTATTCATATATTTGCCACTTTGATCAACAAATCTCATACCTTTAAAGCTTGGTCAACCTTTATATATATGTGATCTACAAGCTCTTTATTGATTTGATAACATCTAGATTTAAAAGAAACTTAAACATATACCATGAATAGTTTTTAGCAAGATATCATGGTTATCTATCTAGTAAAGTGCAAGCAAATAACCTTGAGCTTGAACAATAAAATAGTTAACAAACAATTTAAACCCTTTCATCATAATATA
This sequence comes from Anacardium occidentale, assembly GCA_026122585.1. NCBI lineage: Eukaryota > Viridiplantae > Streptophyta > Magnoliopsida > Sapindales > Anacardiaceae > Anacardium > Anacardium occidentale. Next base: position 18,247 of record JAJEJH010000824.1, read on the forward strand.
TCTCTTGAGGCTAAGACATAAAAATAGCATTTATTTTAGTTTTTCCTTTACATGATCTGATATTAATTTAGATAAAGCAAATGTACAAGGCAACAATTTTATGCAATTATAGCCATAGATTAATAATCATAGATACTAATTAGTGAACTTACATGAAATACCATTTTCATACTCAAAAGCGATGAATCTTTTATTAGTCTACATAGTCTATACATAGATCTCGATATAACTAAACACCAGCCTTATAGTACCTTCTATTATGATGGTATGCTAGATGGTATCATACTCTACCAATCTTTTTATAGAATAGTCTAGAGGCCTCAAATTAAAAGACTATATGTATCAATCAAACTAAAAGCATATTTTTATAGACATAAAATGCACCTTTTATATGAAATCCTCTTATTGGGTTAGTTCAATGAACATGCCTAGTATACAATATACACCTATGTGTTATACCATGTTAAAAGCAACAACTTCAATATATGCAAACTATCACTGTCTTTTGGTAAGATCATTCAATACTATGATAGTCTTATGATTATTACTAGTACTTTAAATTTAGGTAACTTTAGGTCAACGATGATTTCTAAAATGGTCACCTTAATGAGTACATAGAAAAAGCATAATCAAATCATTTAAAACTTTGGCTCAATTCTACCACTCTATGGGCATATTGCCTATACAATCATATTTATAAACTATATATGAACTTTTTATTTTATTGAACCATTGGTGTTATGATGTGATATAAAATATGTTAAAATATATAATTTGTCCATGACATGAGTTGACTCATGACCAAAAAATGACAGATTTTATTTATGTAAGTTTGCCAAGACATATGATTATATGTATAGAGTACATGATCGTGTATGTAATCATAAGGTGATCATCTATGCAGTAATCCCATGCATATTCAAAACAAAAAAGTCAAAGTCATCACACATACGACCATGCTCATAAAGAACACATACTCATATATTATGTTAAGAATGTAGATGTACTATCAAGCCTCTTATGTGAGTCCAATTGTGCATAGTTATTAAATCAATTATTTGGATGAAGGCCCATGTAGAAGAGGCACACCTATGTGCAAAGAACAAATTCAAGATATGTGTGCTCTTATATGGGAACTGTGCTACAACTCATGCAACCTTTAAAAATTTAAGAGCTAATTCAAGACACAAAGGCATATTTCTATATGTAAAGAACATATGATCTGGCATAGGTTGGCATATTCATAAATTTGACCATTGGATGTCTATTTGAGATAATAAATAAAAGAAGCACGATTGAGCACCTAAAGCACACGATCATGTGTCTATGTAGAAATTAATAAAGAGCAAAGAATTTTTAGCCAACGAATCTATTTTCAACACCAAAAAATACTTACCTTTTCTAATAATGCAAATACCATAAATTAGAGTTAGTTTGAAGTGAGAAAAGTTAAAGATCATGTGACATTAATCTATTACTTGTATTCTCTCTTCTCTTACTCTAGCTTCTCACTAAATTTTCATTGCTTATTCTTAAGAAAAATAGTTTGTACTTGGATTATATGGTTGTATGGAGGCATCTCCATCTTGTAATTTGTATGATAAACCTTGTGGACACTATCATGTATAACTAGTGTAAAGGGCAAAATTCTAGTTCAACTATTATAAGGGTGTTATCCATAATAACTAGTATGGGTAAAATCTCAGAAAACTATTTAAGCATAATCATGGAGAACTAGTGAAAAGTTCAAGTGGGCTTGTTTGAAGAAGTGGATATAAGAGGCTTATGGTTAAAACTCTGAATCACTCTGAAAATTGGTGAGCATTTCCTATCCATTCTCTCTACTTTATTTATTTGTGAATTTTTTTTGAAAATTTCATATTGATCATGTTTGTTATATTATAATTGGTTGCATAATTATAATTGTCACACTTAAACAAAATTGATTTTAAAAGTAAGGTTTTCATAAATCCTATTCACCAAAATTTCATTACCAAAAAGGGGCAAATTTTAAGCATGCAAGTTTTCCAAGACACACAACTATGTGTCTCAGCTACATGATTGTGTATGTGATCATCTATGCAATCATCCCATGCATATTCAAAGCATAAAAGTCAAAGTCATCACACATACGACTATACTCAAAAAGAATACACACCCATATGTTATGTAAAGAATGAAGATTCACTGTTAAGCCTCTTGTATGACTCTAATTATACATAGTTAACAAAGTCAATTATCTAGATGTAGACCCATGTAGAAGAGGCACACCTATGTGTGCAGAATAAATTCAAGACATGTGTGCTCTCATGCGGGAACCGTGCTATAACCTGTGCAACCTTTAAAAATTTTAAAGCTAATTCAAGCTATGAAGGCACATGATTGTAATTAAAGAACACATGATCATATGTAGGTTGGCACATTCATAAATTTGACCATTAGACATCTACTCAAGGTAATAAATAAAAGAAGCAAGATTATGCACCTAAAGCATATGATCGTATGTCTATGTAGAAATTAATAAAGAGCAAAGATTTCTCAACTAATAGATCTATTTTCAACTCCAAAAAAATACGTACCTTTTCTACTAATGCAAACACCATAAATTGAATCTATCTGAAGTGAAAAAGGTTAAAGATCATGTGACATTAAGCTATTACTAGTATTCTTTCTACTCTTACTCTAGTCTCTCACCAAAATTTCATTGTTTATTCTTGAGAGAAATAGTTTGTACTTAGATTATCTGTCTTTATAGAGGCATTCTATATTGTAATTTGTATTACAAACCTTATGGGCATAATCCCATATGACTAGTGTAAAAGGTGAAATCTTAGTTCAACTATTATAAAGGCGTTATCCCAAATAACTAGTGTAGGTGAAATCTCAAACAACTATTTAAGCGTAATTATAGAGAATTAGTGAAAAATCAGGTAGGTTTGCTTGAAGAAGTGGATACATGAAACTTATCATCAAAATTTTGAACCATCCTAAAAGTTGGTTAAGCATGTACTATCTTTTCTTTCTACTTTATTTATTTGTGCAATTTGTTTGACATTTTCATATTGATTATGTTTGTTATATTATAATTGATTACATAATTATAATTGTCACACTTGCACAAATTTGGTTTTAGAAGTAAGGTTTTCATAAATCCTATTCACCCTTCCCCCCACCCCAAGATTGAACTTGATTATTAGGGTTTTACAATTTATATCAGATTTTAGCTTTAATTTTTGTAAAAATCTAATAATTTTAAAGTTAAAGATCATATTTTTGAATGGCTAGCATGTCAAGCCTTGTTTTTAGTGAAGGTCAGCATAGTGAGACCACCTTTGTTTTGTAGAGTAAATTATAATCGATAAAATTTAGGATGCGTTTACATGGACAATCGGTTGACTATAATTATGAAAAATAATTGAAAATGGTGATTTTGTTCCTATAAATCCTAAAACACAAAAACCAAAAGATGAATACTACTTTAATGATAATAATGAAAGGATGTTGAGTCTTAATGTTAAAGCTATGAATATGTTGTTTTTTGCATCGGATCCACTCAAATTTAAAAAAGTTTCAACTTGTGAAACAACAAAAAAAGAAGTTCAAACTATTCTCTATAATACATGAAAAGACAAACCAAGTGAAAGATTCAAAGATTGAGCTTCTTTTCAAGAGTATGAGTTGTTTGAAATGAAAACCAAAAAGAGCATAACAGACATGTACAAGAGGTTTCAAACTTGGTGAACAACTTAAAAAGATTAGGGAAGAAATTTGAAACAGTTGAATTAGTAAAGAAGGTTCTAAGGTCTTTCTCGAATGATGGACGATAAAGGTGATAGTCATAGAAAAATCTAAGGATTTAACCAATATAGATATGGATGAATTAATTGGAAGTCTTTTTACTTACAAAATGAAAAAAAAAAAAAAAACTCAAATAGGAAAAAAACAAGAAAAAAGGAAAAAAGGACATTGCCTTAAAGGTAGAAAGTGAAGATAATGAATTTTCAATGGATGAGGAGAACATGAACATACTTGCCAAAAGATTTAATAAATTCCTCTCTATATCCAAGAGGAGAAAAGGAGAAATAAGTAATTTCCTATGAGTGTGATAAGTCAGGATATGCTTGCTAAGATTGTCCCTTTCTAAAAAAAAAAAAAGAGAAAGGAGAATATGATTAAAAAAAAAAAGTCTTTGCTGCTACATAAGTGGAAGTGACGACTCAAATGATGAAAGCGATAATAATGAAGAAAGAGTCAACTTATGTTTCATGGTGAAAAGTGACTCAAAAAATGAGGTAAACAATTTTAACTTCGTATCATATAATGAATTGCAAAATGCTTTAGATGAGTTAGTAATCGAATTTAAACATATTAGTTATAAAAATAGAACATTGAAGAAAAATATTTCATGCATGAAATTAGAAATAGATGCAATCATAAATAAGCACGATAAGTCTAAAAAGGAATTAGACTTATCATGCTTATTTATGAAAAAGATGCATTTGCTAAAGAGCTAGAATGCTTAAGGAAAAAAAAATAATGATTCAAGAACTAAACTAGCTCAAATAACATACTTGAGAAGTTTAGAGTTGGAACTAAAAAGTTAGATGAAATGTTTGCTCCTTAAAGACATGGATTGAATATAGATGGTTTAGGATATGATGGATGCAATCCTTTTGTTAAAAATTATAAACCTTTAAAGAATATTAATGCATTACATTCAAAACGTAATTATTGTACATTCATTAAGCATACTATTAGTAACTGTCTAACTAGGATTGACGAACCTTTCAAGATCAAGAAGGTTTGGGTTCCTTAAAGGGATTACTCAAACTAACCAAAGAAGTATTGAATGTTTTTGTAGGAGTGCTTTGAAGGCAAGAAGAAAAAATGAACTGAAAAAGGCTTCTCAAGGCATTGAATCAAAAAATGCTCATCATTTGAAGTAAGTAATTTTACATCCTTAATTGGATATTACATGCTATTTGGATGATGACCAAAGGTATAACGTCATGTTGTGAAAAATATGTTATATTGATTTGCTACTTGTTATGCTTAATTGAATTAATTTGAAATGATGCAAGTATGCTAAATATATGTTGTAATATGTGCTTAACTTGAATTCAAATCGAAGCGATCTAAATTTTTGTATACAAAACCAAGCAACACATGAATTCAAATATTGATATCCTCAATAATTTTACAATAGTTAAGATTGTATCTTAAGGTGTTTTGATTTTAATGTTAAAACATGTATAATGCCTTTTTAAATTGGTATCTAAACTTTTGCAACGCTTCATTTTTTTAATGCATTCCTTTCAAATATTTTCTATAAGTTTTTTAATTAATATCACATGCTCAATGCTTTTGAATATTTTTCAATTGACATCCAATGATTTCAAACTTTAAAATCGTACATTTATAAGTTTTTGGTCATACATGACCATGTATTCTATTTGCACAACCATACTAGCATTTCAGTCAACCAAATAGGCTTAATTTTTACCTTTACATGACAGCATGGTTAATGATGCAGGATCATGTGTTTTCTTAAATGAAAAACATGCGACCACACGTGTTAGTTACACAATTGTGCATATAAGCATTTACTGCACTTAAGTTTTTTTTTTTTTTTTAAATGTTTTTAGGGAACAAGCTTGTAATGGTTTTTATCAATCTTTTAACAATTGGTTTCAAGTTTGTTGATGCATTAATAAAATGGGAGAGTTGACATTTGTGCTTAGAAATATTATATCTTTTTATGTCAAAAACAAGGGGGAGATAAGAATGGTCATTAAAATATTTAAGTTAAGAGGAGAGAGTGCTAATTTTCATAGAAATATCTTATTAAAAGGGGGAGTAAATTTGAGTTCAAATTATATAAGTTAAGGAGAGTCAGAATTACATTGAAAGGAGGAAAAATATTTTTAAATTGGCATCATGTTAATATACTTTTTATCTAATGGCAAAAAAAGGGACAAAAAGATGAGAAAATTTGCAAAAATGAATTAGTCATTAAGATAAGAGAACTTAAGCTTAAAGTGATTTAATTATATCAAGTAAGAAGGAGCCTTAAGTGAAATTGATAGAGGAGAGCTTAATTGTGTTATAATTTCTTAACAATTAATATAGATGTTGTTTTTATGAATGATAATGTTATGTGCTTTATTGGATTTTAACATATCTTTGTCATCAACTAAAAAGAAAGAGATTGTTGAACCCTTAGTATTTTAGTATGATACAAAATATGTTAAAATGTCTAATTTTTTCATTGCATAAGTTAGTTTATAACCAATAAGGGACAGATTTTATTTATGCAGGTCTGCCTAGACACATGGTACTGTATATGTGATCATACATAAGTGATCATCGATGTAGTATTTTTATGCGTATTCAAAACGTAGAAGTCAAAGTCACCACATGCACGACCATGATTATAGGACTCGCTACAACATATACCACTATTGCTAATTATTTATTTACTTCGTAATGATAATAATAATAATATACTAGAATATTGATATACATAGCAGGGATCCTATGAAAAAGCAGCTGCTAAAAACTAAATATGCATGCGGAAGCTAAAAATAGTTTATAACGCAATGGTGGGCCAAAAAGAAACTCATATATATATATATATATATATATATATATATATATATATATCTGTGTGTGTGTGTGTGTGTATGTCTGTATGTATGTATGTATATATATGTATATGTATATATTGTATCAAAACACATGCATTTGTACAAAACAAACCCACCAGGCCTTCTGAAAACAAACTAAAGCCTTCTCCCATCAACCATGGTCCCCCCGAGCCTCACTAACATCACACATACCTGCAATAAAGGAATAAAGGAAAAAAGTGAGTAATAAAATCACCCAGTAAGCATTTCTTACTTTCCTCAACCCAAACAGGTCACCAAGGCAAAGATATACCTTATATGTTTATGTTTTCTTTACTTATTATACTTAATGTATAGCTTATTCTGAACTGAAACAGTAATCCATGCTATGGAAGGAATGGCATGGTATAAAGCCATGTAAATCATGTTATAGACCCTTGGGCCAACTTCTTGAATAATAATATGTTGAACAGAACTTTATCTAAAACTCTATGAATCCGAAGATATCTGTTGTGCTGATCAGACTGATGAACACAAGGATTCGACATCTTGGTCGTGTAGGCTAAAATAGCCCAGCGAAATGCTAGTAAATTGAAATATAACATACCAATCCTTAGACCAATAAACTGAAACTAAAACAATCTGACCGCAGTAGAATGTTGAAATCTCACAGATGTCCCCTCAAGTTCACCCAATTAACTGACTTGGATATCAGATTCTAAATACTGAAAACTAATGTAATTAGATTCCTTGATCCCTTTTATGAAAATACTTTGACATGTTACACTATGATATGCTCATGATACATCATATTATCTTATTTTATCCTTTTATGATGTTATATGGCCATTTGAAAAGCTTCACATGCTTTATACTTCATTTTAGCTTCATTTTATGCTTTTTTGCTTACGTACGGGCTTGCAGGACTGGACGCACGGTCGTGCATACTGGTGCATGAGCCGTGTGCCAATCGTGCATCATGGTCGTGCCAGGTTCTGAAAAATCTGCTTTTTTTTCTCTTAAAATGCAAGTGCACAGTCATGGCCCTCAGGCACACGGTTGTGCCCTTCTCAAATTCCAATTGTGCAAAAATCATGCACACGGGCATGGCCCTTCAAATGCAATGGCACACGGGTATGCGTCATACCCTGCTTCGGTAAACCATGCCTGAAAATTACGGAATCTTGTCCAAAACTCAGCCAATCTGTAATTAACTCAATTCATACATTTCTAGCAACCCAAACAATATATAACCACATCTCAATTTCAACCATAATCCACAACATCACAATTAAGCATCCAAACAGCAATTTAAACACATAATCATACACATACACATCAAGCATGTCCATGGGCAAGAATTGCCATTATACTAACTTCATTCTCATCATAACAACATATGAATAAAGCATATAAATCACAAAGCATGTTGGAAACACATCATATCTCATTCATCATCAAACACATGCTGAGAAACTCAAGGAAGAGGCAAGGAAATACTTATCTCTTGTCATGGCTGCTATAATCTCTCTCTCTACTGAAACTTCTACTCTTTTGCTAGATTGGGAGTTGTTGGCTGCTGAATATCACCCTTAGGATTGGGATTCTCTGAAAATAAGATAGAAACTTGGATAAAAATGGATAAGAACGGGTGAGAAAAGCTTTAAACTTATCATCTCTCTCCTCCTACAAGCATGCATGGGAGTGCATCAAATGATGCATGGTCGTGTACAAGGGAAAATGAAGAAACTTCATTTTCTACACTTCGTATGAAAGAAACCTCACAAGAAGAATCATGCATAAGCCACACTAACTCTGAAAACTTACTATCTCACCCCTAAACTCTTCTAACTCTAAATCTATTACTAATTCTCACATCTAACCCCAAACTCTGGCCTAAAAGGCATTTCTAATCCTGTGATGCTACAATGATTGTGAAGAATACACACCTATGTGTTATGTTAAGAATGATGATGCACTATCAAGCCTCCCATGTGAGTCCAGTCATGCATAGTTAATAAAGTCAACTATCTAAATGTACGCTCATGTAGAAGAGGAACCCTCTCGTGCTAAGAACAAATTCTAGGTGTGTGTCCTCTCATGTAGGAATCGTGCTGCACCTTACGCGACCTTTCGAAATTCAAGAATTGATTTAAGATATGAAAGCACACAATCATGTGTAAGGAACATACAGCCATGTATAGGCTGGCATATTTATAAATTTAACCATTGGTCATCTACTTAGGGTAACAACTGAAGGAAGCATGATCATCCACCCAAAGCATATAATCGTGGGTCTATGAAAAATTATATAAAGAGCAAAGATTTCTCAGCCAATGGATTTATTTTTAGCTCTAATAGACACTTACCTTTTCCAATAACGCAAAAACTATAAATAGAAACTAGTTTGAAGTGAGAAAGGTTGGAGATCATGTGACATTAAGCCATTACTCTTATTCTCTCTACTCTCACTCGAATATTAAAAGAAATAGTTTGTACTTAGATTTGATTATCTGCCTATATCAAGGCCTTGATATCTTGTAATTTGTATTACAAACCTTATGGCCATAATCCCATATAACTAATGTAATGGGCGAAATCCCAATTCAACTACTGTAAAGGTATAATTCTGAATAACTAGTGTAACCAAATCTCTAACAATTATTTGAATGCAATCCCAAAACTAGTGAAAACTTCAAGCATGTTTGTTTGAAGAAATGAATGTAAGAGAAAAGTTTTCAACCACTCTAAAAGTTGGTTAAGCATTTTCAATCTTTGTTCTCTACTTTATTTATTTGTGCATTTTGTTTGAAATTTGCATATTGATCATATTGGTTATATTATAATTGGGTTGCATAATTATAATTGTCACTTGCACAAAACTAGTTTTAGAAGTGAGGTTTTTCAAAAATCTTATTCACCTTTACATATTTATTGACAAATATTAACAAATATAAAATAACTCGATTAACTAAAGGGCACATATCCTAACAAGACTAGCAAACTAAAAAATAGAGATGTTACCAATTTTATATAGTACCAACTAGTGAAAAAAACCTGAACCAGGGTATAAGCATGAACACAATCCAAATTAAAAATATTAACTAAGAATGTAGATACAAGGAAAAGCATAACACAACTCATATTCAACAAGAGCAGAGAATGGCAAAAATTATAAAATAACTACAAAGACTCTCGTAGGCTTATTGATGAGCAAAGGAATTTTGTAATTAGGAGGAATACAAGAAACAAAAAAAAAAAAAACTATGCATTCTTTCTTTTAGATGAAGCAATGAATGATAAAGAGCTTCTTGTGTCATTAACTCACTTGTGGTGATCATGGAACCAAAGGAATCCATTGACATCACTATCGTGTAATGAACTTTGTTTGAAGTAATCATATTATCCACTTGTATTTATATTTCACTGCATTTATAATTTACCTTTCAGTTTTCAATTTATAAAGTTGTAGAATTTATATATCTTGAATTTAATTTTACATGATGCAGATCATACCAAGTTTAAAACACCTTCATCAAAGATTGCAGGTCATGATCGGATAGACATATTGTATGGTGGTTTAGATATGTTGGATTTCATTTAAATGTTGCTTTTTTCCAGTGCATTCTTTCTACAAGTAGTTGAAGTATAATCAACACTATTTATTGTTGTTTTTCCTTTTCTTTTCTTTCTTGGCTTGTTATGACTGTGAGCATACACTCTTTTGTTATGGTTTTTTGGGTTTGTCACCACTTTCATACCTATACTCTTTCTTTGTTTGATGAAATTCTGCACTAAAATGGATTGAAAGAGTTATTGAAAGATGTTTCGTTTTGATAGAACTGTTGAACAAATTTTCATTTTGTGAGCCTGTATATGAAGTTTTGTAAAATAAATAAGAAATTTGTAGCTCTTGTTATGTAAGTTGTTACTGCTGGTTTATAAGGGTTGTATATGAAATTTGAAGAATAGAATTTATCCCAGGAAGCAAAAATAATTAAGAAATTTGTAGCTTTTGTTATTTGAGTAGTTGCTACTGTCTTGTGTGGGTTTTGTGCGAAGATTAAGTAGTTTTTATGCTTTTGTTGCACTTCATGCTTTTTTTTTTTTTTTTTTATAATTTAAAACCAGCCCATACTCAATGTCTCTATTAAAATTCATTCGTAAAAAATTGAATTAACTTAAAATTTGTTAATTTTACTATATGATTCTTCAATATTAATTTACCTATATTATTGCATTCCATAGGAAACCAATGCATTTCTTAATTTGTAGATTAAAAAAAGAAAATCTCAATTATAAAAGCAATCTGTGAATCTATTTATACTTATGAGATTGGGTTTGGGTTTTAATATTTTCTACTAATATTATTTGACCTGCTTTGAATCATACTCATTGTATGTATACCCATGTTAACTCAATCTGACTTGTTCATTTATTAGTTCAATTAAGATCATGGTTTTAGTTATACAAGAGAAAATTTTCAATCCGATTAAAATAACTCAAGACTCCAAGCAACATGAAGTTTGTGAAATATCAATATCATGTGGGACTGTCAGTATAGGTATAGGTGAGCCCTCTATGACCATGTTATCTACTATTCAACATAATAGTATAAGTTGATAAGAATTTTTAGAAGTTTAAACTAACGCATTCTCTCATTTAGAATTTGATCAAGATTCAAGTATAATTTCTCCAATGGAGCATTGCAAGGTGAAAATAGAGGCATTTTATCAGGTTCTAATAGCATGCCCTGATCTTCCAATAGGTTTGCTTCGTTGGATATTAACTTAGATAGTAGGTCTACTAAAGGTGGTTTGAGCAGTAATATGGATGACTTTCAAGTATGCAATGCACTATATATTTTGAGTTAAAATCTTAGTGCTATCATATCAAGATAAGAACTTAATTTAAATGATTGACAATTGTGAAGCAAGTTATCAATCCAAAGTTTCCCCTTCTCAGTATGGTCAGTAAGCTAGCCAGCCCATGGGCTTGTCAGCAAAAAAAAAACTTAGATAGCGGTGCCCTTGCACCCTTGGACATCTTTCCTAAGGGAGAGACTTGTCCTCCTGAACATATCCAAAGCCCAGGGGAAGAACAAGGCTGACAGGGGGTTTTCCAGCCCATACAATACTGTTTCAGGAGCTGTTTTCTAATTCCAATAAAAAGGAATTGGAATAAGAGAGGCCTAAATCGCCTCTCAAAACAACGCACGTGAAATCTTGGATTTCTAAAACTTGTTTGAATTTGATTGGCTTGGTAGAAACTAAGTTGGATTTTTGTCAAATGCCTCGAATTCAACCACTTGCAGAGAGAAATAGCATATAGTGTATGTATGTAAAATGACAGATTTTAATGACGAGTAGTGTTTTGTGTGAACTTTGTCTATGGACATAATGATCCGAGCACTTGTCGCTTTCTTTGGTACTTTCCTAGAGATGAGGGCCAAAAGTCTATGAACCACGTCGTAGGGTGACTTTAATACTAATTTAAAGTCCTCCAAATAGGAGACATTGAGTGACTCATCAACATGATCTTACTTATTTCTCAAAACTAATAAAATTATATTTATAACATCATTGATCCATGATAAATATGAATCAATTCAGTCCAAAAAATATTTTCCTCTTGATAATATATTTATAATGTAGAGTTGATTGGAATCTCTTGCACCATAGCGGGCAGCAATGTGATGGGGTTCTCTTGGAAAACTGGACTAGATAACAAGGCACATGCTAAATGACACCAAACATTGGAGGTTATATCATAAGTTTTGACTCGTACAAGGCTATAAATATAATTTGCAATGTCTGTCCATGAGCTACGTTGTTGAAGAAAAATCCAATTGTTTGGCTCATGCAAAAGAAAATACATTGCAGCTAAGAGGACTAATCATGCAAGGATGAGTGACATTCAAGTGAAACAGAGAGAACTATGAGGCTGTTGACCAGACCAAAAGTGTATTAGTTTAGATTTCCCTCCATAAAAAGAAAGAAAATGCATAGCCCACGAAAAGGAAAACTCCAGAGAGGAAGACTATGAAAAGGAGAGGTAGAATGCGAACTTACTCTTCAAAAACAAAAATCAGCTGGGGAAAATAAAATCTGAGTAACCGACTTGATCAGCTTGATTTACAAGAGAGAGATATATACATATACACAATAAATAATACAAAGAGACAACCTAACCCATAAAAGGAAATACATTTCTCTCTTCCTACTCTTCAAACTGACCATGACTGCGAAAAATCTACCCCAGATTAAAAGGTGGTACATGCACTAAATATGAAATCAAAGATGAAAAGAAAAACCAAAAACTGGGGTCACCACTGTAAAATAAGTTAATCCACCGTTTCTACAGGAAATGAGAGAATGAAGAAGACAGTCACCTAAATAAAAATGTCCTTACAAGAATCCTTAATCCTTGTAGCATTCAGAAATCTTAACCGCATTACTGTTAGTTCTCTCTTATCGACTGTAACTGGGAGAAGGAGATTCGGATTATAGACCCACCAAGTGAACTAGCATGCTTGCACACGAGGGCTTCAGTTGCCTGCTCCTCGGTTTCAAACATCACAAGGGCCTGCTTCTTCCCATTCATCTCAAAGAGCTTGGTATTCAAAATGCCGCCATGTTCCTCTAGGTGGCTCAGAATCTCCTCTTCAGTGACATCTTGTGGTAGAGTGGAAAGGTGGATCATCTTTGTTGGCGAGCAGCAATAACGGTAGTTCTTTGCAGCATTACGGTTAAAGCGGTTGAGATTCGAGTTTATGTACTCGCGTGTATCAGCACCTTGTGTTATGATTGGATGTTTAGAAAAGTTGACTTCCAATCGCTTTCCAAACAGTATGGCTCCCTGTATCATATTAAAATAGTTCACATATGATGAAAGGGCAAAGCTTAGCAAGAGCAATCCAAGATCAAAATCTACTCACTTTAGAAATAAAAAAAATTATCAGCATCAGCTTTCTTAAAAAATTTTGGCAAGTTAGAGAAACTCTTTTCTGAAAGTGGTGTGTAAGCACTGTTGGTTGGTAGATAAAAACCAGCCTTCTCATCTGAATAACCAAATCCGTGTCATTGCAATATCTTAAGAGATGGCTTGATTTTGGACAATGCACAAGTTTCCCACCCACAACACTTGTTTACTAGATGCAACCTGTCCTCTTTACATTACCTCTTAATTATCTATTGTGGGACTTCTAGGACTTTACAATCCCCCCTTGAACGAGACCTGCGATGTAATGATGAAACCAACTCTCAAGTCAAGATGATTTACTCCACCACAATGAGATGTTTCCGAAACTTGGGTTTTTAAGGACAATGAGTCACTCCAACTAATAAACAAAACTTTTTGGGTTGAATATCCATGTCTCGTATATATATTTAACAACATCAATTGACAAAAACAAAAGACCCAGACATCCGATTTTTCATAAGCATACAGCTAATATAAATAGAATGTACTCTGTTTTGGATAATATTCTTTTCATTTTTTTTTTTTTTTATTATATAAATAGGCCAAAAAGAGTACTGATTGTCCACCGTCAACTCAAAGTCACACATGGTGAGCAAAGCAACCACATTTCCTTGTTGACCAATAACTAAGACAAGTATGAAGTTTCATTTATAAGGCTACAGATTGATGAATTAAGTGGCCACAATATTACAAAGTCAACCAGACAAAAGGACAATGAAGCCTAAATAGTTCACTTAATTAATTAGTGACCATGATTTTTATTACAGCAGCCCCTATTGTATGTAAGTTATAAACCACAGCCAAATAGTTAATAACATTATTGCAAGTCAAAACAATCCAAGATTTTAGATGTCAAACCAAGAGTTGATTAAATGGAAGGTACAACAGATGTACATGCATCTCACATCAGCACGCATGTCATGCACATTCTCCCTCATTGGTGGATACATGCACAGTCATTTCACCAAAGATTTTCCCCAGCAAAAGAATTTATTTCCAGAATAAGCATTATCATCTCTATTTCCCAAAAATCTCAGATCTATGGTTCAAATTTTAAAATTAGTGAAAGGTCTTAACATTTTAAGTTTAAAAAAGAGCCACTGTTATTTATACACAAGGGAAATGTTTTCTAAGAGTTAATTAAGTTGAATTAGAGCTCCATATTGGCTCATATGTTGTTCACTTGGTGCATGAACAAAAAAATTCCAAAAAAAGGTAAAAAATTCATCAGTTTTGTGGTTGGGTTTACCACAAACAGATCATGTCTGATGCCCTAGGTTCCACAGTTTTGTTTTGTACACATAGTCCAAGTTATTAACAGTTGTAAAAACAGCTCACAAAACATTTTTACTGACCATATTTTGGCCAGAAAAAACTACCCAAATCCTCAATTCAATCACATGGTAGTCCAAGTTATTAACAGCTGTAAAAACAGCTCACAAAACTTCATTACTGACCATATTTTGGCCTGAAAAAACTACCCAAATCCTCAATTCAATCACATGGTTCCTGGCTCCCACCCTTATCCTTAATAATGAAAAAGCCAAGAGAAAGAAACATTTTTTTTTTTTTTCTAATGAAAACTTCAATCATCGAAGAAACATAAGCAAAAAGAGATTGCATGAACAAACCTTCAGAAAGTGAACTGCCAACTCAGCCTGGAAACCATCACCCATCTGAACAAGTGCATGATCTGGTTTATTTCGAAGAAGTTTAATCCTTATGATGTTTCCATAGAGTGAGAACAGGTTGAAAAGCTTGTCCTCATCTATCCTCTGAAATGCAGAATAATTTTCAAGAACAAACCCTAGGAATTTCATAATTCTAAGGAAAAAAAAAAACAAGATCAACAATAACTTACATCAGAATTGAGGTTGGACACTAAGACTGTACACCTCTCATTTGTCCCAGTTATTCCAGGAGGTAAACCTCCCCCAAAGGCAGCTGCAATTGCAGCTGCATTGGCCATCTAGGTTTCAGGAAAAGAACAACAAAATCATTCACGGCTGGGAAATCTAAAGAAACATAAATTAACATGATAGCTTTTCAAGATAACTACCATACAGACATATGACAGTCTAGTACAACTTAAGTGCATGAATAGTCATCTTGATGAGAACCAACCCACCGGTAACATCCCATACCATGGAGATTCAATAATATCAACAGTTTAACAAAAAAAAAAACATTTAATCATGTCTATACAATCAATGCCATACCCATGAACAAGTCTTCGGTCAAAGAAATTAAATTAACAACATTGCAATGAGGAAATGTGGATGCAATTGACATCCACAGCCCTCCATCAGTCTCACAAAGTTTGGCCCTGGTTAAAATTTTTCAAACCCAATACTAAACTACCACTCATTTCTATCTCATGATACAATGAATACTGAACGATTTAAAGGCTGGCAATTCAAGAAAATGCTAAAAGTTGACACTAATTAGGTTAACACAGTAATAATAATGATATTAAAAAAAAAGGAAAAACAGAGCTAGAAGTAGGAACAGGCCCATAGACATCGAAGACATTCGCACAGAGTACATATAGATGCTAATATCCATCAGCCCAGAAAGAGATGCCCTCTATAGTACTTATCCCATGAACTGAGTAGTACCAACCTGTGGAAAGGGAGCTGGAAAACAGAAAAGCCAAAACCTTAATCAGTTAATGAACAAAACATACATACAATCGTCATGCAAAAAGTAGACAACCACCACACTAAGCACCAGCCCTGGCTCCAGGTGCATACATACCTCCTGAATCATACCCCGACTGTTACACCAAAAACAGATACAAAATTAGCATACAAAGGTAAACAATAGCAAGTAAAATATATTAATTATCAAGCTTAAGCACAGAATAATAACAACAGATCAAGAGATATACTTGTGAAGATCTGCCTTTCTGTTCAGAAGGAAGATTAGGATTTGTGAAGTCCCTAATCAACAGAAAAAGAAAAACTATAATACTTAGAGAACTGGAAAGATTCAAACAGATAAAAAGGAATAAATTAGGAACCCCAAAGTAATATCCAACCTTGACCGCTCATTATTGTAGTTCACTTGTAACTCATCAAGGCTGTATCACAAAAAGGAAATAGCAAATAAATTGCAATTTGAAAAAAAAAAAAAACATGAAATAGGCATACACGCTTGTGCAGATAGTTATGCCAATCACAAATGAAGACAATGACATGATAACAGTAAAATTCCAGAATGTTATAAACCTACTTTGAGAACTGAATGTCTAGCTGACAGCAACCATCATAGATATTGCGACCCTATAGAGAAGCCAAATGTTAACTCTTTTCAGAAAGCAAGCCATCAAAGAGCCCATAAACAAACTTGTCGTTCAGAGTAGCTTAAGTAGTAAGAGACACAGTAGCACCTGAAGAGACGTTCTAGCTAAAACAGCACTTTGGCGTAACTGATACTGGATTAGAGCTTGAAAACCTACAGGTTCGAAAAAAGGATGAAAAGAACAAAAAAAAAACTTGTCAAAACACCAGAAACAAAGCTCTTTGTAAGTTACAAGACAAAAGAAATGTCTACAAAAGCACTCCAACTATAATTAAAAAACAACAGATTTCACAAATTCAAAGCTATTGTAAGAATACTTATCATCAAAACAATTAAAAAGAAAATTTATCCATTGAGCTAATGCTCATGAGTTTAAGTGTGATCTAACTCTGAAAATATACAAAAAGAGAGAAAGAAAACTTGAAGAAGCTGACCAGCTGACTTCTGGAATGTGACTATCTTCTCCACAAATCCATGGGGAGAAAAAACTTGTTGCAGCACATCCACAGTAATAGGATAAAGCATGTGATGAATTGTAACTAAGAGAATTCGGTTCGGCTATGCATCCAGAGTGTGCCCAACAGCAAGCCAGCAAAGAGACAAGAGCAAGATGAGAATCGATAGAAAAATATAGAAATAGAGAAGGGAATGTATAGAGAAGTAAAAGAAACAATCATCAACAAGGCAACATACAGGAAACGCATAAAACAAACCAATATGAAATTATGACAGGAAATTAATGATGAAAAAGCAAGAATGTCTATAAAAATATTGATTTTGTTGGGTTTTTTGCACTTCTACTTTGCCCATTGGAATAAATACACCTCTGTGGTTTAACTATGTGCAATGCATGAAACTCTGCATTAGAAAATATAGGAATGCTTTCTTTCTTCTTTTCTTTTACAAATTTTCATATTCTTTGTTAACAAATACAAAAAGCATAGAGTATAATAGAGATGAATTTGCAAGTTCTCAATTCTGATGAGCAAACGATCTTTAAGATAAATCTCTTGTTTGTCAAATAAAGCAAATTGTTCACCAACACAAAATTGGCTCTCTGACATAACACTAAAAACAGCGGACCAGAGTTGCTTGACAGCATGTGGCAATACATAGGAACAGTTTTCTCCTGTGAAGTGGGTTATAAATAAATACAGCTACCCTGTATCTAAAAATTGAAGTGACATTTTACAACGACTTAATGCTGGTCCCCAGAAAAAGAAACAATATAGGTATTTTTCTGGATTGCCACGACTTGTCCCCTCTAGGCCTTACACTAACTAACTCAGAAACCAAGATATTGAACCCATATTATCTTGGCCATCAATATGCACAATTATCTGGCTACTGTCTATAGTATTAAGAAATTTAACATTCCATTTAATGTACTAATTTAGATTAGTTCCTATTCCATGTTATGTCAACATCTAAGCTGATATCAATAATGGAATGACCATAATTATATTAAATCATTATTTAGATGGGAAAATTGAAATGAAGACATGATAGAAACAACTCTATTTCACTACAACCATGAATGACAAAATGATCATTATCACAAAAACAAGAAACCAGTTGTTCCAATCAAGCTCTTTTCTTTACTTTTCACTTGTGCATAATTATATAAATGTAATTTGACTCCACATATCAGGCTCAGATACCAACCTCATCCCCTCGTCCTTGAGTATTTTGATCCATTGTCGTTAACTCCTGATGTGACGAGAACTGAACATAAACATTCCTTCCCCTGAGATGACACATCTCTAGCTTTAAACATAGAGGCGCAAATATTGTACTTTTATAGCTAGAAACATCCAATCAATGTTGACAAACACATGCGCAATATCCTCAAGCAGGGAAAACAACATATTTACAATTTTTTGTACCTTATGGATGGTTGGACATTTGTGTAGTACTGGAGAGCAGCTATGGCTGAAGGAACATCTTGCATTTGGAGGAGAGCCTAAACTCAAGGCAGAAAAAATATTATAATAAGATCTTAAGGTTTGGCTGACTACAGTCAGTAAGCAGCTGACGACATGTGCAACAGATAACAAACCTGATTCTTTGCGCGAAGCATCACAAGCTTAGTTATGACTCCAAACGGCTGGAATAGCTGAAGTAAATCATTCTGATAGACCCAAAGTAGGTTTGTTAGATGATCCATAAGGAGAGAAGAAGAATATGCAACCACAGAAGAAATTTAATTCATCCCCAGTTTCATCACCCTTCTTAAAAAAAAATGCATTTAATTACAAAATTGAGTTGTTCTTCCCACGAAAACTAATTACAATAACCAAACTAAGTTAAAGAAGAAAAATTGAGAAAGAACGTACTTCAGAAATCTCATGGCCCACATTGCGAACGTGAATAACTTTTGAAGGGTCAGCCATTGGATCTGTAAATCACCCTGTAACAAGCCCAACCACAGTAAACATTTCAGCTTCTAACGCAGCATTGCTTTCCAACACGTGGTCATCAAATTTAGAAATTACCAATACGCATTAAACACCTATTTAACAGCCCAAACTTAAACAAACATACATTAAAAGAATCAAACTTTTCATTCAAATAAGTTTCCCTAAACTAACAGTCTTCGTCCTCCCGCAACCTTTCACTAAATTCACAGAACTCGCAAACGTCGTCGTCCAAGTTCTAAGGTTAAAAACGACATTACGAGTCACTAAAACACGTAGACAGATTCAGGTAAATAAGCGCCGTAACACTTTCGAATCAAAATAACACAAGTAAACAAAACGTCGTCGTAGCATCGTTCTGACTTTTGTTATTCGCTTTAAACGAACAGAGAAAAATCGCGAAATCGAAGAGAGAGAAAGAGAGTAAAAAGAACTTGCCGGAGAGAAAGAGACAGAGAGAGAGGCAGAGAGAGAGAGAGAGAGAGACAAAGAAAGAGACTCAGCAGTTAAGGTGTAGATCGGTTGCTTCGCATATTGTGTTGAGTGATTTGTGATACGTCGAGTCGAGATGGAGAGCGAGCCTGAAATAGAAGGAACAGAAGGAGTGATTGTGGTGCCCTATCTGTTTCCGTCTCTCGCCCTAAAAGCCCTGGCTTTTTTACTAGTTATGTTATGTGGCGGGGTCCATCTTGGCTTACCCATTTTATCAACATTTTTTTATGTTTTTTGGTGTTTGTTACTGCCACCGTAACGTTGCTGTGTGTTGTCACAGCTGTGGATTGATACCGTTTAATTTTTGCAGTTGATGTTCCAATGGCTTTTAATAATCCGGTACTGTTACCGGGGCTCTAAGGGACCCATTGCCTTCGTGCTTAAAAATGGAATTAAGCAAATAACCTGAAACAAAGACACGTCATCAAAATAAAAAAAATTATAAAATCTTGATATATTATAAGTTATATATATTAGAATAAATTTGAAAAATTTTAAGATTTTATTTTTATTTTAGTTGCAATTATATGTGATCTGGGAGACAAGCGAGACTTTTTATAATTTAGAAATGAAGTGTTTTATATATATAAAATATGATTGCTCAAATAATGGTTATAGCTTATCTTATAAGATGTTACCATTTTATCATCATCTGGATTCAATGATTGTGCTTTTGTTTTTGGAATGTTCATGGTTGACTATGTTTAGACTTGGGCAAATGATACATGGACCAAGCTTGACCCAACCCAGGGTTTCTCTCATCGAAGGGCATATACCTTTGAAGATAAGAATTGACTCGAGTCCTATTTAAATCGAGCTTGATACTAAACCCTATAGGGGGTTTGACAAATCTGTAACATCTCAGAGTTAGATTTGTCTTTTAGGCTTCTAATTTAAGGTTAGTTGAGATTGATGAGAATTATAGGGTTATAAGAAAGTTTTAAAGTGAAATAGATGTTTTTATAAAGTTAGGTGGCATGTGCATGATTCATGTTGAGAGGATTTGCATGCGAGCGCGGGCAAATGGCAATAGTGTAATTTTTCTGCCATGCACGACCGTGCATGTGAGGTGCACGCCTGTGTGTGCGTAATGTTTCAACCGCCTTGATTTTAAGTTAAGTTTATTCAATTTCCCAGTCATTTTCACCCAAGATTTCCATTTGATTTTCAGAGCATATCAACCCTAGAAGAGAATAGCAGCAACCAGGGCCATCTAATCCAGCTTCAGCTTGTGATTTCCTTGAGAGAGAAACATGTGAAGAGGTAGGCGTTTCTTACCTCTTTCCCTATTTCTTTGATGTGTTGGATGTATGTTTTTGTTAAGATGAGAATTGTTGAACCCTTGATGTTTTGATGATGATAAAAATATGATTAAATTGTTAATTTGTAATAACAATATGTTTAAAGTGCTAATCAACCCCTTGCATGAAGTAATTCATGACAAAGAAGGGAAGAAGATTTTATTTTTTGCAGGTTTTAGGTCTTGCACGACCGTGTGCTTTAGTAGCACGACCGTGCTTGACCAAACGGGTCCTCGTGTGTCCAAAACACGGGACCGTGCGCCTGACCGTGCAAGGTTCTGAGATTTTCTGGAAAAAAAAATCTCAGACCCGCACGGGCGTGCGTGCATGATGCACGACCGTGTGCGTGCACTACACGGGCAATACACTACCACATTAATCGTGCAGCCTGATCGTGTGAAACTGAAAGATTCAAAAGTCATTTGAAGCACGACCGTGTGTAGTGGAAGCACGACCGTGCACACAACTTATGAAGAGCACGGGAGATCAAGCCGTGCAAATGAAACCGTGCAGCGGGTCAAAGAAAAGGAGTCAACGCACGACCGTGCACGCTCAATACGCACGACCGTGCGTGATGGCAAATAAGGAGCACTACCAAAGAGCACTACCGGGATGATCGTGCAAGATTGATCGTGCAAAGGTATTAAGGCATTCATCTCACGCACGACCATGCAGAAATGGCACACTACCGTGCGCAAGCAAAAACTCACCCGTGTGCTGCTCGTGCGCTCATCGTGCAGTCAAGCCGTGCTAGCTTCTGGAATTTTTTGACAAAACTTAGAAGTATCAATGCACGACCATGCATCTAAGGAGCACGACCATGAAGGGTCGAAGCACGACCGTGCGTCAAGGACACACGACCGTGCATCATTGGCGCTAAGCTTTTAAGTCGACCGTTGGGAGTCAGAATGAAGCAATAAATGCAGCATGCACGACCGTGCACTCGAGGAGCATGACCGTGCGCCTGGAAAATTTATTGCAGAGCTTACTTTTTCCAACTACTTCAACGGATACAAAGCTAGCAAAACGGCTCCTTCCTATTCTAGGCAATGAATCAAGTATAAAAGGAGAGCCATTTGAACTGGAGAGGGTACTGAAACGAATTGAAAAACGCTCAAGCTATCTTCTTCAATCTTTGATTACACTTTCTCTCTCTAAGCTTATTCATTCATATTATTGAGAGCTCTGTACTTTCCATTTGATTTTCAGCCTATTAAGAGGCAATTTCAATCAATCTTTTATCAACATTACATCTGTAAAAAGGGCGAAATTCCCTTGTGGCAAAACTATTGTATCTTCGGGTATTGAAGATAGTGGAAACTTCAATCGGGTTTGATTGAAGAAGAGGACGTAGGAGGCTTGTGTTCAAAGCTCCGAACCTCTCTAAACTTGGCTGAGCAACTTCTGAACTTTCTCTCTTTATTGCTTTTATTGTGCATTGTGTGTATTATAGTGTTAATTGTGATTATTGCTTTAAAAATTTTAAATAATCCTATTCACCCCCCCTCTAGTATTATTTCTCTATCTCTTAAGGGTTTTTCAATTGGTATCAGAGCAGGACTCTAGGATATTTACAAAATCTAACGATTTTTAGAGTTAAAGATCCTTATAGAGAAATGGCTAGCACATCCGCACCTGTTTTTAGTGAAGGTCAATGCACTACTAGGCCACCACTGTTTTGTGGTGTTAACTATACTCAATGGAAGATTAGGATGAGACTTCACATTAGGTCTATAGACTATAAGCTATGGAAAATAATTGAACATGGAGATTTTATCCCCTTAGATCATAGAACAAACTTGCCTAAAAATGAGGATGAATATAATGATGATGATGAGAAATTGTTAAGTTTAAATGCCAAGGCTATTAATATATTATTTTGTGCTTTGGATTCTACAGAATTTAATAGAGTTTCGTCATGCGAATCGGCTAAGGAGGTGTGGACCATCCTTCAAACTACGCATGAAGGAACAAGTCAAGTCAAGGAATCGAAAATTGAACTTCTTTTCAGAGAATACGAGCTATTCGAGATGAAGGGGAACGAGAACATCACGGATATGTATAAAAGGTTCTCTAACCTTGTCAATGATCTTAGAGGACTCGGGAAGAAGTTCGAAAATGTGGAATTGGTAAAAAAGATTCTGAGGTCCTTGCCGGAATCTTGGACCATGAAAGTGACTGCAATAGAGGAATCCAAGGATCTAACAAAATTGGGAATGGATGAGCTGATTGGAAGCTTGCTCACATTCGAGATGAAAAGAAAACCAAAGGAGGATGAGAGCAAAAATACCAAGAGCATTGCTCTTAAGGCTGTAGAAGAGGAAGAAGAGGAATCCTCCATGGATGAGGAGGATGTGAGTCTGCTGGCAAGGAGGTTTGGAAAATTCCTGTCAAGGAACAGGAAGATGAAAGGGAGGAGCAATTTCAAATCCAGAGGGAAAGAAAAAGATGACAATGACAAGGAAGTGATTTGCTTCAAGTGCAAGAAGCCTGGACATATCAGACAAGATTGTCCACTGCTGAAGAAGAAGAAGAAGGAGAATGGTGAAAAAAGATACAAGAAAAAGGCTTTAGCTGCTACTTGGAGTGGCAGTGATGACTCTAGTGATGAAAGTGATGAAGAGGAGAGAGCTAACTTGTGCTTCATGGCCAAAAGTGATTCAGAAGAAGATGAGGTATGTGAATCTAATTCATTCTCTTTTAATGAATTACAAGATGCATTTGATTCACTATTGTTAGAATTTAAGAATGTTAGCTCTAGGAACAAAGTATTGAAGAAAGAAATGAATTGTGTAAAATTAAGTTTAGAAAAAGCTGAGAATGAAAATAAAAAGGTTTTAGAGGAGAAAACAAATATTGAAAATGACTTGAATTTATTTAAGAAAGAAAATGAGGAGTTAAAAGCTAATTTGAACAAATCAAATGAAATCCTGGAAAAATTTAAAATAGGAACTAAAAGGTTAGATGAGATGCTTGCATCTCAAAGAAGTGGGCTAAATAAAGAAGGATTAGGTTATAATGGAAGTAATCCATTTATAAACAATCATAAGATTCTAAAAAGACCTAAATCAATTGAATTAAAATGTAAGTATTGCTCTTTCCATGGACATACTATTAGAAAATGTCCAATTAGGAATGGCAAACCTTATAGAATTAAGAAGGTTTGGGTTCCTAAAGGGACAATCAAGACTAACCTTCCTGGACCCAAAACCATTTGGGTACCAAAGAAGACCTAAATATATATCTTGTGTAGGTGTGCTTGGAGGTGAAGAGAAAGAAATCAAGCAAGTGGTACTTGGACAGTGGATGTTCAAGACACATGACCGGAAACAAGGATCTCTTCACATCATTGAAAGAAAAGGATGGAGGCAATGTCAACTTTGGAGACAATTCAAAGGGAAAAGTTGTTGGAATTGGCTCCATAGGTAACTCTTCAATTTGCATTAATGATGTGTTGTATGTTGAAGGTCTTAAACATAATTTACTAAGTATTAGTCAATTATGTGATAAGGGCTTCAAAGTTTGCTTTCATGCCTTGTGTTATGAAATCATTGACATAAGCACTAATAGTATTGCATTTATAGGACATAGGCATTCAAATGTGTATGTTATTGACTTGCATAGCATTGCATCTAATGATTTATGTCTCATGTCAACCAAGGAGGAAGACATGTGGCTGTGGCATAGAAGATTAGGACATGCAAGCATTGATATTTTGGAAAAATTGTCTAAAAAGGATTTGGTCAAAGGTTTACCAAAACTTGTTTTTAAAAGGGATGGAATTTGTGATGCATGTGCTTTAGGAAAACAAACAAGAACATCTTTTAAAAGCAAAAATGTTGTTTCTACATCTAGACCTCTTCAACTATTGCATATGGATTTATGTGGACCTTCTAGAACCTTGAGTTTGGGAGGAAAACGGTATTGCTTTGTAATAGTTGATGATTTTTCAAGATTTACATGGGTTTTGTTACTTGCTCATAAAGATGAAGCTTTTAAAATGTTTGTGCCATTCATTAGGAAATTGCAAAACCAAGTAGGTTATGCAATTACTTGCATTAGAAGTGACCATGGAAAAGAATTTGAAAATTCAGATTTTGAAGCATATTGTGATGAGCATGGCATTGAACACAATTTTTCAGCCCCTAGGACACCTCAACAAAATGGAGTTGTTGAGAGAAGAAATAGAACCTTAGTTGAAATGGCTAGGACAATGTTATGTGAAAATGATTTACCAAAATCCTTTTGGGGTGAAGCCATAAACACTTCATGCTATATTATCAATAGAGCCATGATTAGGCCAATCCTTAAGAAAACTCCTTATGAGTTATTCAAAGGGAAAAAGCCTAATATTTCATATTTTCATCCATTTGGTTGCAAATGCTTTGTACTCAACAATGGAAAGGATAACTTAGGAAAATTTGATGCTAAGTCGGATGAAGCAATTTTCCTAGGATATTCTTCCACCTCCAAAGCGTATAGAATCTTCAACAAAAGGACACTTGTTGTTGAAGAATCTATACATGTATTATTTGATGAATCTTCTTCTAAGTGTGTAGATAGATCAAAAGATGATGAAGTGGTGGAGCTTATGGAAGACCTCAAACTAAATGATGGCCCCACTCCTAAAGAAGAAGAAAATCAAATTGTGGAAGCACCCCAAGATGACATGCTTGTGCAGCCACAAGAAGTGCAAAAAGAGACTTCCTTCCCAAGGGTAAAAGATGAGGTTAAAGAAGGAAGGATAATTGGTGACCCAACACAAGGGGTAAGGACAAGAGCTTCAATCAAGAACACTTGCGAATTTGTGGCATTCTTGTCACAAATGGAGCCCAAGAAGGTAGATGAAGCCTTGAAGGATGAGAGTTGGGTGTTGGCCATGCAAGAGGAGTTGAACCAATTTGAGAGGAACCATGTATGGGAGCTAGTTCCTAGGCCAACGGATCATCCCACCATCGGCACAAAATGGGTATACCGAAACAAGGTGGATGAATCCGGAGTTGTTACAAGAAACAAGGCAAGACTAGTTGCCCAAGGCTACTCTCAAGAGGAAGGTATCGATTTCGATGAAACCTATGCCCCCGTAGCTAGATTAGAGGCAATTAGGATATTGATTGCTTATGCATGCCATTTAAATTTTAAACTTTTTCAAATGGATGTCAAAAGTGCTTTTCTAAATGGTTTTATTCAAGAGGAGGTATATGTAGAACAACCTCCCGGTTTTGAAAATCCAAGTTTTCCAAACCATGTTTTTAAACTAAGAAAAGCTCTTTATGGTTTGAAACAAGCTCCAAGAGCTTGGTATGAAAGATTGAGCACATTTTTGATTGAAAATGGTTTTTCCAAAGGAAAGGTGGATACCACCTTATTTATAAAGAAATATAAGCATGACATCTTAATTGCTCAAATCTATGTAGATGACATCATCTTTGGTGCTACTAATGAATCTCTATGTAGAGATTTTTCTAAGATGATGCAGGGGGAGTTTGAGATGAGTATGATGGGAGAGCTAAACTACTTCCTTGGACTGCAAATCAAACAAATGAAGGAAGGCACATTGCTCACTCAATCGAAATATACCCAAGACCTCATCAAAAGGTTCAACATGCATGAGGCCAAGGATCAACCAACACCAATGAGCACCTCAATAAAGATTGATAAAGATGAGGGAGGTAAAAGTGTTGATACAAAGTTATATAGAAGCATGATAGGTGCATTATTGTATTTGACTGCATCTAGGCCGGATATATTGTTTAGCGTATGCATGTGTGCACGTTTTCAAGCAAATCCTAAGGAATCACATTTGAATGCAGTGAAACGAATCTTGAGATATCTTAAGGGGACACCGAATGTTGGTTTATGGTACCCTAAGAACTCAACATTCGAATTACGTGCATTTTCAGATGCTGATTTCGGAGGCTGCAAAATTGATAGGAAAAGCACTAGTGGAACATGTCAATTCTTAGGAAACATGTTAGTTTCATGGTTTTCGAAAAAGCAAAATTCAGTTGCAACTTCTACTACGGAAGCCGAATATGTTTCCGCGGCTAGTTGTTGTGCCCAAATTCTTTGGATGAAACAACAACTTTCTGATTTTGGTTTCAAAATAATGAAAACTCCCATATTTTGTGATAATACTAGTGCTATTCAACTTTCGAAAAATCCCATCTTGCATTCTAGGACAAAGCATATAGATATTAGGCATCATTTCTTGCGTGATCATGTTAGCAAGGGTGATATTGTGCTTGAATTTATCGACACTAACCATCAGCTAGCTGACATCTTTACCAAGCCTCTAGACAAGGAAAAATTTGCATACATAAGGAGGGAGCTTGGAATGATTGATGCAAATCAAGTAAGTGTCTAAAAATTCATTTCTTTTGTTTGCTTACATGATAATGTGATTGAATGTTTGATGTTTTGAATTGGATGTCTGAATATACATGAATTCCATTAGATGTAGTTTAATGATTGGATATATGCAAATTTTTAAATGAAAATGTTTGATATATTTGAGTGAATGAGTTTGGTTTGCATGCGAATTCGAGTCGAATCGATGCAACTCTATAGTTGACATCAATTGGCAACTGAATTCAAATAATAAAACCTCATTGAATCAAAATATCCAAGTTTTTCATGGCTTGAGGTGTTTTGAAGTTTGTTTTAAAATTCTGCAGATTTCTGGAAACTTATGCAGGTCTGTGTGATTTTGGTCACACACGACCGTGTGTTCCCAGCACGCACGGGCGTGCTTCTGCGTGAACACACGACCGTGTGTTCCAATATACACGACCGTGTGTTTTGATTAAAATGCGCGCTTAATCTGCACGCGCACGCACAAGAAACAACACGGGCATGCATTTTAAAGTTTAATATTTTTTCGAAATTTTTGCGAACACACGACCGTGCGACTATCGCGCGCACGATCGTGCATATTTGGGAAAACACGATCGTGCGTCAATAAACACGGTCGTGCGCTCGCATCTATTTAAGCAAATTCGTTCATTTTCTTCATTTTTCACAAAACCTATAAACCCTAGCCGCGATTTCTCTCAATTCTCTCTCGATTTTTCGTCCAAATCTCTCATTTTTCTTGCTTCCATTTGCTTTCAAACTTGTTTTTACAAGTTTCTCTTCACTTTTCTCATCATTTGAGATTATTTTGCAACCAAAACTCAACCCAAATCTCCATTTTCAATTATTTCCATTACCCAAATATAAAATGCCTCCACGAATGAAATTGCCAACACGTTCCGGGCCCTCCAGGAGTACTTCGAGAGCAGAAAATCCATTTGGAATCGTGTGTTCCAATCGGCAGCAAAAGGTACTCTTATCAAAACTCATAAAAAAGCCTATCTATATTGGACGTTGTTTGGATAGGAGGATTTTGCGGGAAATTGGTATATTAGATGAGATTATGGGATTAGTCAATTCTTCTAGGCTAACTGGATTATTTTTCATGCGTACGGATGCCTATGAAAATTTGGTGTATGAGTTTTATAGTTCCCTATCGGTTCCGAAGGATGTACGGGGAAACATTACGGATTTTACTATGAAATTTCGGTTGGCCAATTCGGATTGGACGGTGCCGGCGAACAGTTGGGTGAGTGGTTGGGTTGCAATTCAGAGGGCATACTGGATTTTTCGCATGATCTGAGCTCTCAGACTGTGTGGGGGTCCCTCGACGGTTCCGGATTCTACGAAGCGCAAAAGGCGAAGGCCTCCTCCCTGGTCAATCCGGCCATGCGAATCTTCCATCGCATGGTTACATATACATTAAACGCCTGCACGAACACTAATGGTAATGTAAGTGTTCGTGACATGGCAGTAATGGAAGCTGCCATGAATGGACGTCAACTGGATTCGGTAAGGTGGCTTATCAGCAAGTTGAGCGATATCCAGTCACTCAGCGATAAGGAAAAGGTTTCGATTGATTTTGGCATGCTTATTACTTTCATCGCTGAAAAATTGGGTATTTCAGTTGAAGGCTACGGAGAGTTTCGGCTTGGTTTTGACGAGTCTCATATGCTTAATGCCGATGCTCTGTTTCGGATGAGAGTGATTGAGAAAGATGGCAATGATGGATGGAGATTGCCTGTAGCTGTTGGAGATCATGAGCCATCAGCCGACCCATCTGCCATGCCTTCAGTGGCTAAAACAAGTGTCCGAAGAGGGAGACGAGCTCGCCCCGAAGCTGGTCCTGAGGTTCAGTCAACATCCGAGCTTCAAGTGTTAATTGAGCTGACCAAGCAAGTTGATGCAAACATGGTTCAGCTGGCCCATAATTTTCAAGCTTTTCAGGAGAGTACAGAATCTCGCTTGACCCGGATTGAGTCCAGCCTTGCTTCTCTCATTAACATGACGGATCTTTCACCTCAGCCACCACCTCAACCTTGAACTATTTTTCCATTTGCATTTGCATGATTTTGTTACCAAACCTTATCATTGAGGAACATATTTTTTATCTTGTTATCATTTTCTGGATTTGGCTTGACTTAATATTATATTAATCTTTTGAATTTTCTTGATGTTTTTGGAATATGTCATTTGCTATTGATTGGATGATATTGCTATTGCTTGGTTGATTGTTTGATGACGGGTAGTTGGATGATGGATTGATATTGGAAGTATTTTTTTATGAATTGTTTTGGGAAATATTGCTAAAACAAAGGAAACCATGTCAAATTTTTTTGATTTATGGCAAAAAAGGGGGAGAAAGAATGAAATGATTAGCAAGTTAAAAATTAAAAATTGATACTTGATACTTGATATAAATTTATATTGGTAATTAAGGCTCAAACTAAGGGGGAGTGCTTAAAGTGAGGGGGAGCATGTTTTATCCTTAGTTTAAAACTCAATTTTAACATTTTCAACATATTTTTGTCATCAATCAAAAAGGGGGAGATTGTTGAACCCTTGATGTTTTGATGATGATAAAAATATGATTAAATTGTTAATTTGTAATAACAATATGTTTAAAGTGCTAATCAACCCCTTGCATGAAGTAATTCATGACAAAGAAGGGAAGAAGATTTTATTTTTTGCAGGTTTTAGGTCTCGCACGACCGTGTGCTTTAGTAGCACGACCGTGCTTGACCAAACGGGTCCTCGTGTGTCCAAAACACGGGACCGTGCGCCTGACCGTGCAAGGTTCTGTGATTTTCTGGAAGAAAAATCTCAGACCCGCACGGGCGTGCGTGCATGATGCACGACCGTGTGCATGCACTACACGGGCAATACACTACCACATCAATCGTGCAGCCTGATCGTGTGAAACTGAAAGATTCAAAAGTCATTTGAAGCACGACCGTGCGTAGTGGAAGCACGACCGTGCACACAACTTATGAAGAGCACGGGAGATCAAGCCGTGCAAATGAAACCGTGCAGCGGGTCAAAGAAAAGGAGTCAACGCACGACCGTGCACGCTCAATACGCACGACCGTGCGTGATGGCAAATAAGGAGCACTACCAAAGAGCACTACCGGGATGATCGTGCAAGATTGATCGTGCAAAGGTATTAAGGCATTCATCTCACGCACGACCATGCAGAAATGGCACACTACCGTGCGCAAGCAAAAACTCACCCGTGTGCTGCTCGTGCGCTCATCGTGCAGTCAAGTCCGTGCTAGCTTCTGGAATTTTTTGACAAAACTTAGAAGTATCAATGCACGACCATGCATCTAAGGAGCACGACCATGAAGGGTCGAAGCACGACCGTGCGTCAAGGACACACGACCGTGCATCATTGGCGCTAAGCTTTTAAGTCGACCGTTGGGAGTCAGAATGAAGCAATAAATGCAGCATGCACGACCGTGCACTCGAGGAGCATGACCGTGCGCCTGAAAAATTTATTGCAGAGCTTACTTTTTCCAACTACTTCAACGGATACAAAGCTAGCAAAACGGCTCCTTCCTATTCTAGGCAATGAATCAAGTATAAAAGGAGAGCCATTTGAACTGGAGAGGGACTGAAACGAATTGAAAAACGCTCAAGCTATCTTCTTCAATCTTTGATTACACTTTCTCTCTCTAAGCTTATTCATTCATATTATTGAGAGCTCTGTACTTTCCATTTGATTTTCAGCCTATTAAGAGGCAATTTCAATCAATCTTTTATCAACATTACATCTGTAAAAAGGGCGAAATTCCCTTGTGGCAAAACTATTGTATCTTCGGGTATTGAAGATAGTGGAAACTTCAATCGGGTTTGATTGAAGAAGAGGACGTAGGAGGCTTGTGTTCAAAGCTCCGAACCTCTCTAAACTTGGCTGAGCAACTTCTGAACTTTCTCTCTTTATTGCTTTTATTGTGCATTGTGTGTATTATAGTGTTAATTGTGATTATTGCTTTAGAAATTTTAAATAATCCTATTCACCCCCCCTCTAGTATTATTTCTCTATCTCTTAAGGATTTATCAAGAATGATTCCAACATACTTGTTAGTTTACTTTGCATGTTTGATGATTTGAGATGATGATGATGATAATTTGATACATATATGTGTGTTATGTGTGAGAATATGTGTATATACATGCCTTTGCAATGGGTTGAATGATGAATGTGCGATTTGAAGTCATTGAAAGGGCAAATATGTGTATATGGAGTGTTTTGCATGTGGGAAATAATTAATTTACATTAGGAATGAGATATGGATGAGATTAAGCATGATTCCGAGAGGTCATGTTCGTGTAAAGCATGACGCACGCCTGTACACATATAACGCACGTCCGTGCATACTGTATTTTTGCATGGTCACGACCGTATTCACGTAGCCGTGCATAATCTAAAATACAAGGTCATGACCGTGCATATTTATGTCACGACCGTACACCAAGAGAAAATGAGAAACATGCAGAAAAATCACAGAACCGAGCATGACCACATGCAAGACTTGCTTACAATCTCGTGCACGTTCATGCATGCCCGTGCACATGACAAGCACACTCGTGCCTCAGGTAGAAAAGAGAAAATAAGCTTAAAATGAGAAATGTGCACAATAAAAACTATCAAATTGATAGAAAACAATAAAATGAGTTTAGATAAAAATAAATGATGCATCATATACACAACATAGCATAATATGCCATACAGACCTTTTTTTTTCACCAATAGTAATGCACTTTCCAATTTCCAACTTACATCCCCTTTAGTATACACTATTCGAAGGCAACAAAATATACTAATAGAATGCAAAGAGTACACAAACAGTATGCAAAGAGTATTAAGTTTTAAAAAGCTAAACACCTATCCACGAAATATTTTCCATCCAATTCAGTTAACATTTTATATAAAATAATCAAAATACTTTTAATTAAAGAAAAAATAAAAATGTGTAATAAAATTATTAGATAAATATTTAATTTTTTTTACAATTGATGAATAAAAATTTATTATTTAAAAAAACATCAAGGGATTAAATCCTTTTGCTTTTTTCAAAATTATATCGTTAAACTAAAAAACCCTTCAATTGAATGATCGAACTTAAGCCAAAATTACGAAGCTCGACCCGTGAGACTTATTTAGTCTTTGTGGCTGTGACCACATTTGTGTTGGGCTGGACCGAATATGCGTTACACGAATCCAACATTCAACCTCCTACGAACACGTGTCAATTTCGATGAACCAATCAAAATCGCAAGAGTCAAAGTTCAAAATAGAAAAAAGCCCTAGGCGCGGTTTACAATTTAGCGCAGCCGCTTAGGTAATTTATATTTGAGTTTGTATATAGTGGGCCCGAAAAAAATAAAAAACTGCAACGGATCTGCTTCCGCCACTTGATCATCTCAGTTGCTGATCAAATCTCACTTCACGATCCGATCTTCATCGCGCGGTCTCCCGGCCGATACAACCATTTCATCAAATATAAAAAAAAAGGCTAGGTCGTTTTCATATATGGCATATCAAAAATGTAATTTTTTTTTTATTATATGATAACGTATATCTTTTCAAATAAAACTATACAAATTACATTAAAATTATTTTACTTAAATTCGATTTTATAAAATAATAACAAAATAACTCTTACTCAGTTCAATATATTAAATAAAAATAAAATTAAAATTATAAAAATTAAAATTCAATTAAATAATTGATTTTTGAGTTTAATCTGTTCAATTTAATTCAATAAAATTTATCAATGTGTATTATTATCGTATTTATTTTTGGTACATTGTAAGACACATCATTTTTTATGTGTACCCTGACATATATGGTATATTTTACAAAATTGAAAATGCCAAAGGACTTATTCCCACCCATAATTTGAGTCAAGGATTAAGTCTCATTCTTTAATTTTTAAAAATTCAGATTCTCACCTTTAGACTAAAATTCAAATATATTTTATAGTTTTTTAAATGAAATAACTAAAATACCCTTTAACAAATAAAAATTTAAAATAAAATTATAAAATAATTTTTAAATATAAAAAATTTAAAAAATATATTAAAAATTCTAAAATTAAAAAAAAAAATTAGGGTGGCCGTTGATAACAGCACCAGGTGGCCGTCTCTGGCCACCTAGTTCTAGAGAAGACCAGATTTGGGCTCCCCGTTACGTGGAGGCGGCCAGATTTGGTTTTCTTGTTGGGTGGAGTTGGGACCAATACCGACCATTTCTGGTGGCTAAATCTGACGTAGGTGACCAGATCTGACCGCCTCCACTGAAGGGGGAGGCTAGATCTGGCCTTCCAGTGAACCAGGTGGTCGGAGATGGCCACTTGGTGCCATTATCAACGGCCACCGTCGCCAGCATCGGTGACGGTGGTTAGTTTTTTTTTAATTTTAAATTTTTTAATATATTTTTAAATTTTTAAAAATTTTCTATTTATATAAAATTTATTTTATTATTTTATAAAATTTGAATTTTAAAAGGATAAAAATACCCTTGAATTATTACTATTTACTAATATATTTATTATTAAATCTGGTTGAAGGGTGGAAAACTGCGTTTTTGAAAACTTGGGGGTGACACTTTGTCGCCGCCTCAAACTATGGGTGGGACTAAGGCCTTTGGCCTATTGATAACCATGCCGCTCACATAGAAACTTACCAAATGTGACAATTTATATCATCTGTATCATAACAAATTTAAAATTTAGATGAAAATACCTGCCATTTTTAGTATGAATTATTCACATGCCTAAGGCCAATAACATTACACTGATACAATGTTTCTGATTTGTCAATTACAATGATAGTAATTTATGGCGCCCCATCTGCTTTTATAGAATTCTTACTCACCAATTTATGGATTATTACAAGCCAACCCTTATGTATTTAAAACCTGATTCAAAGAAAGAACTCTATCTCAAAAGCAACCATGTAACCCAAACCACTCTACGAGCTTTATCTATGTCGTTTCTTGAATCATTCATAATAGAAACCCTAACACAAATTGAGTGACTCGGAATAAACCTAATCAATGTAATTAATAAAATTGAAGATGTCAACCTTTTATAATTTCAAAATGTAACGAGTAACATCTAATGAAAGAACAGAAACATAGTTTTCAGACTTAAATGTTATTGATAAAAATGTTGAATTGAGGAGAACATGGATTAAGGTTTTCGAGGGTTGCATTGGATTAGAGTATAAAAAATAGAAGAATAAAGGTGTAATGAAAGAGTCAAAATTTATAGTACGAATTTTTGATTTGGGTTCGATTGTGAAGATATTGGAAATGAAGGTTTTGAGTCTTAGCATTTTTGTATTTTTAAGTAATAACAGAAACATGAAAAGATTGTTAATGAGGAGAAAATGAAAACTAGTAATTTACTATCAAACCAAATAATTTTTTTAACCATAGATGATGACAGGTGGGTAAATGTATTTTTCAAACTTGAAGGATTGCAAATTTATTTTACAAAAGTTCTGGTGAGAAAGGGTTTTCGTCTCGGAAAAAGGTGAGAAATTAAATAGGGCAAGCTGCTCTCTCAAATTCAATCAGAAACAAAACCCAAACAGCAAACAAAAACCAAAAAACAAAAAGATAATCGAAATCGGAAACAGGGGCGGCGAGGGCTAAAACGGTACAGCCTCCGCCAAACCCGAACCCTAATTTCGCCGTGTTTGTTAGTTTAAGCTGTTTTCACATCTATTTATTAACTCTGTTTCCGTGTTTTCGTTTTGCGAACGAAGGGAATGGATCGGTACCAGAGAGTGGAGAAGCCGAGAGCCGAAACTCCGATTAGCGAGAATGAGATTCGTATTACGGCGCAAGGACGGATGAGGAACTACATTACTTATGCTACCACTCTCCTTCAGGTCTTCTCTGTTTAAAGTAGCGTTTTTTTTTTTTAAGCAGTAGATAAGAACGGAAGCTCATAATGTTTAAGGCACTGCTTGCTTTTACTTAAAAAAGTTCTTTTTATTACACATTTGCTTCTCTTTTTCTGTCTCTCTCTCTCTCTCTCTCTCTCTCTCTCTTTTTCTATGTATTGTGCATTTACTGATTACTATATTATTGTTCTACTGAGTGATATGAGTGTTGCTGTTTTGCTTTAAGACGAAAGTGGAAAAGGGACTGGGGGATTTATTTGAGAGGTGTGATTTGAGCAGTGAGATAAAAAAAACTTTTTAATAGTTTGCATTGCTTGGAGTGCTCTTATGCGTTGCTGAACTTTTGGCTTTCAGTTTAGTTTGACATACCATTTTATTATTTGTAGTTAATTCTTGTTGCTAGGGGTACTCTTATGACTTATTATACTATTGACTTTTCATTTTAGTTTTTCTTTTTCATTTTCACTGCAAAGATGGTGACATGTTTGTACTCTAGAAGAGTTTGCCTGATGAATGCAATTTTTTTTCCAAAGGGCTTTGCTTTTTTGTGTGAGTGATTGCATTTAACATTTGTATTACAATAAAGTAATTTAGTTTCATATTTGCTTTATTATGCTGCATTGTGGCATCCTCTTTCCTATATCATGCCATTTAACATCTGTTTGTTTTCCTTTAACAGGAGAAAGGATCTAATGATATCACTCTTAAAGCAATGGGGAGAGCCATTAACAAGACTGTAATGATCGCTGAATTGATTAAGGTTGTACTAGTATTGTAATTTTTCATTCCCTCTCTATCCACTTCTCACATTTAGTTGGTAATTATCTCACTTTGCACATATTTTGTAAGAAGATACTTAAAATATGTTGAAAGTAGAATATATTAGTTTATAGTTTCTTGTCAATACTTTGATTTTTTATAGTTTCCCTTTGATTCCATATTCCTGTCAGTTCAGTATCATAATTAGTTTGCCATTTCAGAGAAGGATTGTGGGTCTGCATCAGAACACAGCCATTGGTTCTACCGATATAACAGATATGTGGGAGCCACTGGAAGAGGGTCTTCTTCCGTAAGAGATTTATCTGTATTTTATGTATAATTTGTTTCTAGTGCACAAAGCTGTCTTGATGTTTTTTTTGATTATGTATTTCTCACTTGTGCAGCCTGGAAACCACTCGCCAAGTATCAGTGGTAACAATTACTCTGTCCAAGAAGGAACTGGATACATCCTCAACTGGGTATGTTGTAACCAGCTTCTCACCCTTTGGTCCTCCCTTTCCCTCTTTTGGACATCATCAATTACTAATTTGCTCTTTTGGATATAACAAATTGCTAATTTATCTCTTCTGGATAATGTTTGTGCATACAATTTGCTGGTTTTTTCTGAAGTTATTATCCTTCTCCAGGTATCAACCACCCATTCCAGTGGAGCAGGTCAAATCATGGGTTGAAAATGATTATGATGGAGGTAAAAACATCAATTTTCAGTACTTGGTTAATCTTTTTTAAATGTTTGGTATAAATTACAATTTAGGCCTTCTAAAGTTATTTATAAAATGTTCTTGTTTATTTCCATCTGTATGATGTTCTTGTGGATGTAGAGGGTGCTCCAAGCATGCCGGGTAAAGGACGTGGCAGTCAAGGAAGGGGTAGGGGTAGTACACCATATTATTTAATTAATTTTATTGTGTGGGGGTTGTTGATTTTGATTTCTGAGCTTGAATTTTAAGACAGTTCTAGAAAATATTGATTATTAGTGCTTATTTTTCCTGAAGAAAATTGTACTTTGAAAACTCTTCTGCCTAATCTGGTGATTAGGCTTCTAGCTGATGACAGTATGTGTTGGTTCTCCCTCTTCTCATGGGGTCGGACTAGTAATATTTCCTCTTGCTTTATTTTGTTTCACTAGACTATAATCAATTTTTTACTATGATCATATTGCATTTAATATCATGTAAACCGGACTGTATAATAATACCTCAGTTTTCTGGTGTTTTAATAGACACATTGAATGATGATGTGAGCTCTCTTCTGATCTAGAAGTAAGTTTGTCTAAGTAAAATGCTAACTGAAAATTTTACTTGAAGAATGCTTCATTGAAATTAAAATTCTCTTATGAAGTTTTTAATTCTATGCATTGAAGGAAATGTATGTAGAATACGGGAAGAATTTAGGATAAACAATATAAGGCTCACAAAATACCGTGCCCTTTCCTCCCGCTTTGAGCCCATCTAATTGTCTTTTCTTTCGGTCAGTTCAATGGTATATTTTAGAAGTATTTATCCATTTTTGTTTTTTGAGGTGGGTGAAAAGTGGAGAGAGTTTTTTTTAAGCATGTGAATCAATAATTAGGCTTGCTGGTAATGAATATAGCTTAAAAATAGGGAAAACCATGGAAATACTTATTCTGAATTTGTTGGCTTATCATTTACTGCTGGCTACACTGTCCTGCATGGCATCATTTTTGTTTTCACTTTACTAGCTTGTTAATTTGATAGGATTGAGATTGAAGAATTACAATAATTTATCTTGATTGTGTATAGTAAATAATAGCAATGGAGTGTTAGAATCAAATGGAGATGGTGGCTATGACGGTGGACGATATGCTGGAAGGGGTCGAGGAAGAAGCCGCAATTTCCGTGGCCGTGGAAGAGCCTATGGTGGTGGGAATATGCGACAAGGATCAAGTGGTTATAATGACTATGGGGGAGGTATCACTCCTTTCCAAGGCCGTGGTAAGTTTATATAGTATGTTATGACAAATTTATTTCCTAGATATATGCATTAATCTATAAAAAAATTTTCAATTGCTTTAGAAAAATTGATTGAGAATGTCAAATCATGAATGAGAAATTAGTAAAAGTTGTATTGTTTTTTTGGGCTTTTTGGTGTTTATGATTGGAGTCCTTGAGTATGTGATGTTATAGCAGTCAGTAAGTTTGTATGTTGGCATGATTGAAAATTTTATTGTATTGACATTTTAATAATTCAACTTTTATATATTCTGTTTCTTTGGTTTGAAATTAAAATATTTGGAACCTTCAGGGCGAGGGCGAGGGCGAGGGCGTGGACAAGGCAGGGCCAGAGGCCGTGGACGCATTCAGGGTTTCAGATCTGATGGATCAATCCCTGCAGCTGCGTAGACTTTATGGTATAGAGTTTGGTCTAGGTTGCAGAAAGTTGTGGATGCCTGCTCTGCTGATTGTCGTATTTTTCTAGGTGGGATAATGGTAAAGAAAAAAAAAAAAAAGTGGTTTCTGCATTCTGAGTTTTTAGGCTTTATGAGCAACAGTAGCAAGCTATTGCATTGTATGTGGTAGCAGTGTTTTTGTAGTTTGATGGTAGCGATCATTTTTATTTATGTTGTTGACGGAAACTTGTACACTTGTTTCCTTTTAGGAAATAATAGAGCAGTACATTCTTTTATTTTTATTTCAAGACCTTTCTTCATTTCAGTTTTGAAATAGTTTGGAACATAGCTTCATGATATTACTGAGTGAAATTGCAATGCTCACATATGATTTTCATGATGTAGTAGTAACCATCTTATAAGTTACAGCAGGGTTTATATTACTGTTGTTGGTGTGAGAAATTTTGTATAGACATTCTGGAAAGTTAGGCCGAATTTCTTGTGCTGGTTTCTTATCCAAGTTTATATACAGTTTAGAATTGTTCGGTCTATCACTAATTCTAATTCACAAATAATAACCTTAGAATCTGAAAAGCAAAGCTTGGATTTATGGAAAATAAATGTAGTCTATGATAATAAAAATTGAGAAAGACCTAGGTTAGCATGTTAATAAAGCCAAGAAACAAAGTGGGACTTTAGTTAAAGCAGAAAATTAATGATGAATATTCAAAGGAAAAAGATAATCAAAATCAAATTCTCAACAATGGAGACACATTATATAAGAAATTAAACATAAATGTTTTATATGGAAGAACAATAAATAATATTTGAATTGGAAAGGGAGGTATTCAATTCAGTGGCGTTAAAAAATCATCGGGATGTTCATTGCTTATTATACGAAACGACATCTTTTAATGAATTATCAATTTTATCATTCCACCATAATTTTTATACAAAGCAATATCACAAATGTAGAGCAATATGAACAACACAAACATTTCGAATAAATATTAATTTGTGTACCAAAACTAGTATCAGTCTTACTACACAGTTTTACAAAAATTATTTGAATGCTAATTTTAACAAAATTTTCCCATGAAAGCCTTCTCTAAAATGACAAGAAACTTCGAACGTATTTCACAGGCAATTCAATCTCTACTTTGCCTTCTGAATTTTCACCTACATACTGCAATTTTCCCTGGCCACGATAAACAAAGGGAGAGAATGAGCAATTGCAATTTTTGCTTTCAAGCTTAAGAGTGAAAACTTCCGCCAAAGCTGTAGTCTTTGTGTTATAAGAAATGACACTTCCCGGAAGCTGCAGAAACATGGTCTGAGAAGCTTCATTGTATGCGAGAGGAGCCAAATCCTGAGGCTTCCAATTTCTACTTAGGCCCTGGAAATTTTTCAGGAAAGTCTGATGACTAAGACTATCTGATAATGCCCACCTGAATTTTTCGGCATCAATGTTGTGCAACTTCCTGTAAGAATCAACATCTTCCTCATTGAGCAGATTCCAGGTATGAACCCCGTCATTATCAGTGTAACAATAGTGAACTCGCCCTTCAGATTCCCATAAACATCTCCTGAAAATACGCACGGGTGCCTTGCAGTGATGATGCTTTTCATATTCATAAGGCAGTTTGATGAGCTGACAGTGACCAGTTTTAACATTGTAGACCAGTAAGTGTTGAAGAACTTCCCAATGAATGGAACCAGTCGTGTGAAGAGGTGGAATTGTGGGCTCTGGAAAGAGTTGTTTTACAGGAAAGGGCAAAAAAAGATTGATGGGTTTCTGGGTTCCCCACTCACCAATTTCAGAAGAGAAAATTCCAAATTCCAGGGCTGAGCCTGCGGATATATTCACAAGCACAACCTGGAAATGATGATGTTCATCAGAAACTGCCAGGCCAATCCTTACAATTCGCTGGGCGAAGGAGGGTTGAGGAAGAGTAAAAATTTTGTTTGTCAAAGGATTGAAGACATGGTAGATGAGCCCATTCTTCTTGGTTTTACTTGTGAAAAGAAGCAATCCATTGCATGAAGAAAGGACTTTAATCTGATCTTTGGAAGAGAAACCAAGTTCAGGGTTGATGCTGATAACTCCTGCTTTGTTGTCAATACTTAGAAATGAAATTTGGGATGATTTCTTTTTGGATTCATAGAAGCAAACAAGGCCAGTTCTTGAATCCCTGAAATTGGTAAAGCTAGGGTTAGAGCTTTTCCCCATGGTTTTTCCTAGGAAAGATAATGTTTTTTGATTGACTGTTGTTTGGTCTTCTTATAAGCGTAATAAAAATAAATTATTTATGTGAAATGATAACCATTGGATTCTTATCAGAAATTGACCTAAAATAGACTTCATCGTGAAGAAACCTTCCTCGTAGCATCCTCATCCTTTAGGAATAAGCTAGGAGAATATTCTTCTGCAATGACATGCATGTATATTTGATCAGTCAAAAGAGTCCTCTGTCAGCTTAAATAGTATGTACAAGCCCTCTTATTGGTGAATATGATGTGTATGCTATTGGTGACTCATAATGAAGAGACCTGGTCAAGAAAACAAATGGGAGGCACAAAAGGGCTAGGATTTTTCCAGGTCACTTTCTTCAAAATTAAAAAAGTGGACTTGACCATAACTGAGTTGAAGTTCCACGTAATTATATAATCATTCACACTACCGAAACTTTTTCTTTCTTTTCAAGGATCATGGATTACCAACAATTAAAAATTAAAATTTTTCTCTAATTATTTTAATGAAAAAAAAGTCCATAATTTTAAGGGTTTTGTTTTGTTTTTTTATTAAACTCGCATAGGTTGGGTTAAATTTTCTGAGCACCGGTTAGTTTCGTTATTATTCCATAGGGAGTGCTTATTTATTTTAAGTTTTTTTTTTTATTAAAGCTAACTGGAGCTTAGGTAAACTTGTAATTTTCACTTTATAGAAAGGGTATCTTTGTCATTTTACATCAACCAAAAAACCCTAGTCTTTTTTCTTGTTATTTTCTCTTTTTCTTTTCTCGTTTTTTATCCTTTTTGGCTATTGGTAATAACTTCAACAACGAGCTTCAAGATCCTATACATTTGGATTTCATAAAAGGTCTTCTTTATAGTATTTATGTTGAACTTTTTTTTCTATATTTGAGTCTACAAAAATGAGTTCGTCCTTATTATTTGATTACCTTTTTTATTTATAATATAATTAAATTTTAAAATTAATGTTCAACATCATCTCAAAATAATCAAACTAATTAAATTCATTTAATCTCAAAATAAATTTTGATATGAACGAAGTAAATATAATAATTGACAAAATATTATATAAAATAAATTAATTTGAAAATTTGAAAATTGATTGAGAGATTTCAAAACTTATGCATTAATATAGAAAGATTGAGATTGAGAGTCCGTATCCAAGACCAATTTTTTGTTTGGATGTACTATTTTTTCTTATCATGTAATTACGGTATTCTTTCGTTTTAAATGAGATTATTTCAATTTTTTATTAATAATAAAAGGGTTATAAAGTATTAATTTTAAGAAAATATTAAAAATAAAATTGATGGACCAACTTGTGTTAGTCTACAAACTGACTTATTAAAAACCTGAGAGGCACGACCCAAGAGGCCCATAAAGCTCGGCCTTGTCCAAACCTTGACCTTCATGTAGACCAACCCAACCCAACCCAACCCACAAGACTCATTAGTTAGTAAGTCTGACACGGCATAACACAAAAACCCAACGGAATACACCGACACCAACAGGACACAATCATTGGCTTTTACCATATTTTTAAGGCCAAACCACCAATTCCCACCCATGGTTTTCTCAACTATCAAAGTGTTACATATAAAATTTTAAAAACTCAATTATTCACCCATTAATCAAAATCAGAGAAATAATTTTGTCTTTTTAAAAAAATTTTAAAAATAATTTTTATAAAAATAATTAAAATACTATTAAAAAATTAACAAAAACTAAAAAAAAAATTTTTAAAATAAAATAAAAATTAAAAAATCACCACTATCGTTAACAGTGTTGTCGATGAAGATGACTGCGGTTAACATAATCAAGTGGTAAAAAAATAACTATTTAATTTCATTAGCGATATAGTCTAGTTGTCTCCATCATCTAAAATGGTCAATGTCAAGCATACCGATCATTTTTTGATTTTTTACGATAGTAAAAACGATCAGATCGAATCTTCTCTATCAAATTTTTGACAACCAAATCTAACAATCTTCGTCAACCACTTGGTTATGTTAACAATAATCCTCATTATCGATGACATTGTTGATGACAATAATTATTTTTTAAAGTTTTTATTTTATTTTTAAAATTTTTATTAATATTAATTTATATTAAATTTTATTTTAATATTGATATTTTTTTTATTTTTATAAAGAGTATTTTAGTATTTTCATAGAAAAAATAAATATTTAATTTTTTAAAACATCACGAATGACTTCAGATGAAACTATGTGCCTATTTTTAACCAAATAGTTGACCAAAACTGGATTAGAATTATGAAAATGGTGGATGACTAACCAAAAACTCGGTCTGTATACAGATCATCATGGCCAGTTTACACCCCTCGAAATTTGGTTATTTGGTTAACAGACCAACCCACCGCTGCCCTTTTAGGGTGGATGGGTAGTCACTTACCATTATTCTAATTTAAATTTATATACCTTATTAAATCTAAGCTGCTGTGAATTGTTTTCATTAGTATGAAGATCTAACTGTAGAAAGGTTCAAAATTATAAAGATCTAACTGTAGAAAGATCCAAAATTACATAGAACAAATCTAATTAATCCAAAACTTGGCCTACTGAAATCCCATTATAACTCACAGAACTTTTCAAAGTTTCATGCCCTTGCAAAATCCTCAAAATCTAATAGGAAAAAAAAAAAACAGAAATTTTCGGAACCCTGACCACAATGCACAAAATTTGTCAAATATACCACTCAAATATAGATAGAACAACAAAGTAATTCAGTCAATTCAAAATTTTAAAATCTCCATTGAAACAAAACAGGACCACAATCGTTCCAAATCCCTCTCATCTCAGGAGAAAAAAGGACTAAATAAAGCAATACTCAGAAAGTCGTTTTTAAGAGACAATGTCAATTGCGGAGAAACTTAAAAAGCACCTATTTTACTACAATGACCAAATATAATGGCCTTCTGTATGTAATCATGCCTTCATGCGTCCATAGTACTTCTGTTTCTCCTGTGTTGTCTGGAAACGTCCATGACCAAACTTGGAGGATGTGTCCACAAATTTGAGTTTGATTTCCTCAAGAGCCAAACGAGATGTCTGTGCAAGTAGTGATTGGCGAAGTGTAACCACCCTCTTCTTTGGTCCAACACAGCATCCCTTGATCATAATGTAATCATCCTTCACTATACCATAGTGCGGGAAGCCACCCATAGGGGTAATGTCCTTCTCAGTCCTGAATCATTACACATGCCCAAAGAAGTAGAAATCAGAAAACAAAAATCCAGTAACCAAAATAGAAACATAGAATGTCCAACAAATGAATGTCCAAAAACTAATCATACAAGAGACAACTACTGAAGCTATCATAGTATAAATACAGATAATTCAGCTATATTATTATGTAATGAGTATAACAAGGATCAAAGAGAAATTTCAGGCACAAGAAATCTCTGATAATAATAAAGGAGTTGATAATGAAGTTTAT
Source organism: Anacardium occidentale (assembly GCA_026122585.1). Lineage (NCBI taxonomy): Eukaryota > Viridiplantae > Streptophyta > Magnoliopsida > Sapindales > Anacardiaceae > Anacardium > Anacardium occidentale. Next base: position 62,480 of record JAJEJH010000824.1, read on the forward strand.
TATTATCATAAGACATGAAACTGACCTGTCATATTCAGTAATGGCAGTGTGGGATTCCTGCCCAGCCTTACCAAGCTTGTAAATTTTCTTGTTCATTTCAGTACGGTGGTGGTATCCATTCTGACCAGCTCGGGCAACTGTGAATGAGACTCTAGCAGGATGCCAGGCACCAATACAAGCTACCTTGCGCAGACCCCTGTGGGTTTTGCGAGGAAGGCGGGTGACACCCCATCGAGTGACAACACCTTCATAACCCTTACCCTTAGTGACACCAATGATGTCAATCATTTCATCCTTCTGGAAAACAGCATCAATGGGGATTTGCTTTTCAAAGAAGCCATATGCATAGTCAACCTTCTGAGCAATGGTTCCACCATTGACCTGGATCTCCATCAGATGAGCTTTCTTCTGCTTCAGACCCTTCATTTTCCTAATCTGTAGCACGTTGTTTAAGAAAATTAATGTATTGGTCAAGCATCATGGACGAAGGGAAAAAATAATTATTTCACATGGGCAACATAGTTCACCAATCAAAGATTACAACCTGAGTGTGAGCCAGAACTCGGACAACAGTTGCATATTTCTTGATTTTCTCCAGTTGTGCTTGGATGTTCTTCTTTCCCTCTTCTGACTCGTATTGCTTTGAGTATTTAGTGAAGGCCTTCTTCTTGGACTTGCACCAGTTCTTGTAGAACCTTCTTCTCACTTCCTCACTCAGATGCTGAGCCCATACAGTGTTCAACGAGCGGAGACCACGTGGTGTCTTCACATATCCGACAACACCAACAACCACCATTGGAGGAGTTTCAACGATGGTCACAGCCTCACAAGCTTCCTTCTTATGAAGCTCTAAATAGAAGAACATATGTTTAGATAAATAGCAATATAATAATCCAGATTTCAATAAATACAAAAAAAAGATTTAAATCTGAAATAACTTCACCGAAATCTGAAATTACAACAATATAATAAATGGAGATATTGACTTACTAGATCCAGGTTTCTCGACATCCCTGACAATATGGGTCATACCAGCCTTGTATCCAAGGAAGGCAGTGAGCCTGCAGGGTTTGCTTGGATCATCCTTGGGGAAAGCCTTCACTGCAAATATACAAAATACATATATTTAGACTGACAAAATATCTGCACTACAGGTTATGAAACTAATAGCAGCATATGCTGTAAGATAGAAGCAAAATCAGCAAGCAAGAAAGAAACACTTCGTCTTTTTCAACCCAAAATCCCAAAATTGAATCCAAAATGAGCTCCCATTAAGGCTACAATCTTCTTCAGTATGAATAAAACTCAATCTCGATAACTATGCATCTAACACAACCATTAATTAAAACCTTAAATCCTAAATTCCAATTTGATGTCATAACGGAATTTAAAAATATTAGGTTAAGGACTACCAGTTTAGATGACATTGTCAGATGTTCAATATAAATATACATACAAAAAAGAACACCAAAAGTTATACCTTTCCCTCTGTGGCGCGCGGCACGCTTCCTTGGAAGAAATCCAAGGGAACCATGCCTTGGGTGCTCAAACTTCCTGTGAGACATTTTCTCCTCCTCTATAACATAAAAATACCATAAAGATAATCAATAAATATCCATTTATCGAAAAAAAATTTCATTCATCATTCACAAATATTCAACTTAAAAAAACCCAAAAATCTCTCATTTTGTTAATGATATAATCGTTATTACGAGCAAGACATTCAACTGATATAAAACTATCTCAAGAAAAAAATATAGAATCGAACTCATTCATAAGCGCTAATGAAGTCGTTAATCACAAAGTATACACGTGAACACCAATAAGAGAAGAAAATGATAGCACATCTGGTTGCTGAGAAAGTGAACCGAAAAAACTAAACAATATCAAAATGAGAATCATTTTTATAGACACTACTAAAATTTTAACGCTAACAAAGTGAGATTCAAAACACATTTCCATTGCATTCCTTCAGTTTCTCGGAAAACAAACACACGCAAGCAGTTTCTCGATCAAGAAAACAATTGGATGATAAAGCGAGAGGGAACCTGAGCTGCCGCTGCTGCTTCCTCTTGCCTCGAGTCGAGTGCTGAGAAGCTAAAGCCCTAGCTGATGTTGTTTATATAATAACATATTTGCAAACTTACCCCATAATTTTCTTAAATTATTTTTGCCCCTGTGTTTAAATTATTTTACCATTTGGGAATCTTAGCTACTTGGGCCGGGCCTTGGTCTTATGCCCATTGTAAAAACAAATTGAATAAAATTTGAAACTCTATTTTCTTTTTTCTTTTTTTTAATAAACCAAATAGAAAATTCATGGTATTGCGATTCCTAACCCCAATACTTCACCCACCATAAACTCAACTAAATCTCTATTAAAAAAAAAAAAAAAAAGGAATAAAGGGAAAAGGAAAGAAAGAAATGAAAGAAATGAGAGAGGGAGCTGATACTTTTGTCCTTCTAGATTAAATTTTTGCTCAAGAAGTTAAGTTTTAAATGAAAAATATCATTTATACATAAAGAATGGAATTTTGATTAGCCAAAGTTGGTCTGTCAAAGTTGTAAAGCCCAATGCATGATTCAAAATCTCTAAGTTGTGTCTTTGTAAATCTGAATGTTTTTACGGATTAATCTATTATATTATATATATTTTTAATTGTTTTATTTTCACCAAATTATATCGGTTAACCCATAAACCTTACCCTAAAGTCTATTCTACCCCAGGTTTAAAATGAGTTTAGATTTTCGGGTGATTTTCACAATTTTTTTAAACGTAATGGGTAGTCTTTGAGAAGATTATACCCAAAACTAGAGTAAAGTGTAATATTTTAAATTTTGAGGCTGCTATTGAAATTATTTACAATAAATTTTTAAAAAATATTTAAAACTAAAAATATCGATACACAAGATCTTGCAATATCTCCTCTTTATTAAGAGGACGAGAAAAATTAGGGTTTAAAATAAAACTCATCGCCGTTACAAGAACCTATTATATCTCGACCAAAGCTCAACACCACAGTCAATTTGTCATTGAACCCAAATAAGATGACAATCAATTAGGTTTCATAGTGTTGGACCAACAAATATATCCACTTACGAAGAGAGTGATGAAATTATTGTGCAAACCGTATAGCTCCTTTAATAGTGTTATGAGCGACACTTTCTATACAAGATTTTTGACTTTTTTATTTTTTTAAGATTGACTAAATGGATTTGCTCATTCGACCCTTGTATATTTTTGAATTTCAAATGGTTTTTTTTTTTTCATTTGTGTTTGACGTGAAAATTATTTTCTTCAAAAACACTTTGTGATATCTTATATTGCTTTAAGATTTTGTTTGACCATGATCAATTTCGTATTAAGTTTGCGTAAATTTCAAGTTTTAATTGATTAAAAAATGATATACAAGAGATGTGAATCTTTGGAATAAAATTATCGATGCTACTATAAGATATGTAAGATAATTGTATAATATTCATTGGCAATAAAAGGAAAGGCCAAAGACCTAACCCCACTTAAAGTTTTTTTAAATGACAAAGTTTTACCCATCAACTTTTAAAAATTTAAACACTCATTCATTAATCAAAATTAATGGTTAAATTTAATAGTTAGTTGTTAAAAGTTAATGATTAAAAGAGTATTTTTATTTTTTTGAATAAAAAATTCAAAAGTAAATCCAATAAATTTTATGAAAATAATTAAAATATTAATTATTTATTAAAATTTTGAAATAATATTAAAATAATAACAAAAAAATTTTAAAATTTAATAAAAATATTTAGAACATATAAAAAATTAAAAGTGAAAACAAATTGAAAAAAACCATTACCGATGATGATGATCATAAAAAACCGAACCAAGTAATGGAAAAAAGTCATCTTGTTCCGTGGCTATCTCCATTAATAATGGCCAAAAAAAGTCAAAATTTGTCAAGCTTGTTCAAAGTGGTCGCTTCTAGCTATTGTTGATGCCAGAGATAGCCAGACTTAGTTGTTAAACAAACTAGTTAGCATTTCCAACTACTTGGTTAGGTTTTCGATGATCATTGATTTTAGCACTAGTCGTTGTTTTTTTAATTTTTTATATATTTTAATTAATTTTTAAAATTTATTTTAGTATTATTTTAATATTGTTTTAATATTTTAATGTTATTTATATTTTTATTATAATTTTTTAATCGAGTGTATTTTAATTATTTCAATAAAATTTTGACAAAATTAGAAAGAAAATACTTCATCAATGGTTTTACATATACATATATATATTTTTTAAAGTTTGATCCACATTTATAATATTATAGTGTGTAAAATTGTAATATATTTTTTACTTCTATTGAAATAAGCAGTCATTGTAGTCACTTGACCTAGCTTACCTTCGAAAACCTGTATCTAATTAGATACTAAGTCTCTAGGTCGTAAACTGGTTATGAGACCATAATTTAAAACTTATTAATTATTTATTGTTCTTAAACTAAATTTATAAATATTTATGGAAATATCTTTTTATTAAAAAAAATTATAATGATGTTAAACTCAAAATTAAAAAAATCGTGACTAAATCAATGTCATTAATAAAACACTTTAAAATGCATAGTATCTAAAATTTTCAAATCTTATTAAATAACATAAGAATATATATTTTAGGGCAACAATACTTGACATCACCTGACAGCACAACACTTGTCTCCCTATCTACCCATACTCACTGAGCCAAAATACTTTTAAGGAAAAGAGTAAGGGGGAATAAGTGATAATTCACTCAATAGGTAAAACACACAATCTTTCTCGATTTCTTAAAATCATTTTTTGTGATCATACTCAACTTAAAGGATAATTGAATTATAAGAGAACTTTTGTTAGACCCCTATATGTTTTGAATTGATAAAAAACTAAGTTAAAATATATAACAAAGTCTTTACGTATAAAATTTATGACAAAAGAGGACAAAAGATTTTATTTTTACATGAATGGCCACACACATGATTGTTCATATTAAGGACGCACGATTGTGTGTCTTATAAGGAGAACACATGACTTGGTTAAGTTGTATAAGCATCCGTACATGAGAAAGCAAAGACATATGACCGTGCTACTTTCGAATACATGACTGTATGTCATATGTACAAAAACGCGCTACCAGAGGTCTCCCATTTTTGATATGGAAATGGCTTTAGATTTGTGTAGAAATGTATTAAGATGTATTATGAAGGTTGTATGATATTTAATTAGAATGATTATGTGGTAATATAATGAAATTTTGATGAAATTGATTTTTAGTTTCAATATGCCAAGGTTGATTAATCAACGAACTTTAAACTATTTTTTCACGTAAAATTGAATTGTTAGATGTCAATTTTTTGAATTAAGAGTAATCTATGAAATGACGTGAATGGTTAAGATGGATCTAGACCCATCAATTCAACATAAAAAAAATATTTGTTTTACAAATTAATTACCTGCCTGAAATAGCTGAATGTTGAGTTTGTATATCTTTGTTCTAAATTTTTGGGATGTTACATCCCTAAATGACAATCTCTCCCATCAACTTTCTAAAATCCAAAATCCCACTCACGATTTCATCCAATTTGGACAATGTTTTTTTATGAAATGACAAAAATAAATTTCAATCAAATAAAAAATATATAATTATAATAAAAATATTAAATATTAAAATACCAATAAAAATTAATCATAAAAATTAATAAAATATTAAAACTTTAAAATTTAAAAAAAGCTAAAAAAATAACTAAAATCAACAACAGAGAGGGATATTAATTAATTGTTAAATCTAATAGACTATAACATCAATAATAATCGAAAATGATTGTTGGGATAAGACCGACCACTGAAGTGGTTATATTTGACGACCTCCAAGTAGCGGATAATAGTGGCCATTTTTTTCAATTTCATTTAATTTTATATATTTTGAATAATTTTATTAATTTTTATAATTTATTTTGTAATTATTTTTATAAAATCCATTCTTTTTAACCAATAATATTCAAAAAGATAAAACTATCTTTTTAACCAATAATATTCAATGATAAACCGTTAAACTTAACTATTGATTTTAGTTAACAGATAGATGATTGAATTTAAAAAGTTGATAGATTAGATTTTGTTATTTAGAAAAATCTTAATGGGATTAAGTCCTTTATGTTTTTTTTTTTAATGATTTTTGGGAGCCAATTTTAACTAACCAAAGGACTTAATCCCACCCAAGATTTCGCTCGATAAAAAAATTTCATCTATCAACTTTTTAAAATTCAAATACTCACTCATAAAACAGTTTTCATTCAATTCTGTCACTATTTTTGATAAAATGAAAAAAAAATCCCCAATCATAAAAAATAAAATTATAATAAAATATAACATAACATTTAAAAATTCAAATAATATTAAAATAATACAAAATATATAAAAAATTAGAATTAAAAAATTTACTGATAATCATAAAAGACAAAGCGTTGTTCACAAGGATACGAAATCTAACATTTTTGATTGACTGTTAAATTTAAACATTGACTTTAATCATTAGATAGATGTTAGAGTTTTAAAAATTAATAAGTGAGATAATTAAGGAAAACTTTGGGTGAGATTAAATTAGGGTTGAAGGACTTATTCCCACTCATAGTTTGAGGCGGGGACAAAGTCCCACCCACTAACTTTTAAAAGTTCAGATTCTCATCCTTCAACCAAATTTAATATTAAATATAATAGTGAACAGTAAAAATCTAGGGGTATTTTTGTCATTTTAAAATTCAAAATTTATAAAATAATAAAATAAATTTTATTTAAATATGAAATTTTAAAAAAATTAAAATAATCATCATTGTCGATGCCGGCGGCAGTGGCTATTGAAAACTAAACCAGATGACCATCTCTAGTCACTTGGTTCTACTAGCCTCCCAATTCGGTGGACGTGGCTAGATCTGGCCACCCGAAACTGTCGAAAAGAGTCGATATTGGTCTCAACGACCGTTTTTTGTCATTGTTTTTGGCGGAAGGTCAGATCTGGCCTCCTCCTCCAAAACTAGAGGCGGTTGGCGGCCTCTTTGGCCTCCCTTGGAATCAGGTGACCAGTTTTCAACAGCCATCGCCGTCGGCATCGACAGCGGTGGCTAATTTTAATTTTTTTAATTTTTAATTTTTAATTTTTCATATTTAAAAATTATTTTATAATTTTATTATAAATTTTTATTTTTTAAAAGATATTTTAGTTATTTCATTTGAAAAATTATAAAAAATATTTAAATTTTAGTTAAAGAGTAGATTCTGAACTTTTAAAAATTAGTAGGTGAGACTTTATCTCCGTCTCAAACTATAGGTGGGAACAAATCCTTTGGCCAATGAAATTATTTTGTCTTTGAATTAAGACATAGCTTTTCATTTATCATTTAAACTAGTAAAAAAGATGTGAACACGTGTCAAAATATATTGTTCAAGTCTGCCCTCATTCCACTTTACACCGATCGGCAACGTGAGTTGGAAGATCGAAAGTCATTAAAGGTCTCAAACTAACCAATCATATTATCCTTCAGAGCCAAAGAGGTTATACCACGTGGCAAAAAGAGAAAATCCTTACACATTCAAGAACACCAACACCCAAAACGATTACACAAGCTTTTCCTCCGTCGCTCAAAACCTACTAAATTACCATCATACACTTAACACATCAACACGTTTACCAAATCCGGCGATTATTAGTTTTTTTTATATGAGACGAGAAGATTGAAAGGCATCACAATGGAGCGTCTACATTTTAAAGGAGCAGAAAAAACTCCTCCTCCTGAAATTTAAATGCCAGTTCAAATTCTCTTGGAGCTAAATAGCTGCAAGCGTCTTTTTTGAGAGCTTCAAAAACTTTGCAATAATTTATTCTAGTCTACTAGCTCTCGTTCACATTACCATTGAATGAAATAGGATGACGACAAGATTATGGATTATCATTCTATTGAGGTAAAGCAACTTCAAGCGCTGTGCAAAAGGCATGGTGTGTCAGCCAATTTGTCAAATTATGAGATGGCAAATCTATTATGCTCAATTTTCAAGGTTATTTTAGTTTCTCATTTTATTCATTATTTTTTAGGATTTTTTTTGTCAATTTCTTGAATTATTATTATTTTTGTTTGTTTGTTTGGTTAAGTAGAAAATGGAGTAATAAATGATTTTAAGTGATAAATGGATAGAAATTTCACGATAGATTTTCAATTGTGGTGGATTGTTTTAATTAGACTTATGTTCTGTTTATTGCGAGGAAAATACATAAAAAATAATTAAAAGTTGAATTTTTTGTTATTTTTGTGGGATGAACTGGAGTAAAGAATTTGCATTTCTTTATAGGTTTACGTTAATTAGATCAAGTCAATTCCGTGATATAGAGCTTTAATCAGTTGATTTTTAACAAGGAAAGTAGAAAGTTGTTTCACAAGGCAAGTCTTCGCTAAAGAATTAAGCGAAGAAAGTGAATGGAAATGATTCTAAGGCTGTGAAGAGAGTGATATTTAGTCGTGAAAATCGAACTATGCATTATGAGGTTTTAGGGTATAAACGAGCTGGTAGAAGGGTTTCAATACAGTCATTGTCTAGAAAACAAAATCAAACCATTAAAACTAAAGTTTTGTCACCTCCTCCTACAAGGAGAAAAAGAGCGAAAAAAGATCTAAAGAAAGAAATTACGAAGCTGAGCATGAAGAGTGTGGTCGATTTTGATGGTAATACCGTTAGAAATGTGATTGTTAAAGGAAGATGTTAAGCTTTAAAAATTGATTAAGGGTGGGAGGATCACGAGATCTCAGGCTAGGTTTGTTGCTAAAGCTTTTGAGAGTGGAGATGTTGATGGAAATTATGAAAGGGTTCATCAACTCCAAGGAACATGTAAAGTTATAAGCACAGTTGCTTTGAATGGAAAATCTGATGTAACTCGAAAAGAGAAAGCAGGAAAAGATAGAGGATGGTGCAAAATCTGACAGGACAGCACACAAAAATAAATGTAACCACGAATAAAGACTCTGAAATGTTGCTTGGAAATTCAAGAGTCGGATATTAGTAGGATCACAAAGTCTCAATCAAATATTGGAGTGGTTGTTTCTTATGCTAAAAGTGAAACTAACGAAGAGATCATTCAACATAAAGAACAAGTGAGAAGAGGTTGATATGCATTTAGAAAGAAATTTGTTGTGATCCAGATAGGCAAGTTAAGGAGTAAAGGGCTTGAGTTGAAACAAGAGATTAATAGAGGATCAAGTATTGATTTGTGGGACTCTTCAAAGATTGAAACAATTATAGAACCTAGTCAAGAGCCTGTAAAGGTTAAGAATGTTGCTACTCTTAATGGCCCTTCCAAGAGATATAATCGAAATGTTTCTGAGGTTGTTGAATATGAAACATTAAGTAGGAAGACAAGAAAATTTTAAATTATCAGTTGGATCACAAGGTCTCAATTGAAAACAGTAGGGAAAGCTTCCACATTCGAAAGTGAAATAGAGGAAGAGAATGTTCTACTTGAACAACCCTCCAAGGATCTTGGTAGACATGCTTCTAGACAAAAATCTATTGTACACCTGAAAAGGGTGGCTGAGAAAAAGGATACAAGGAAAAGATCAAACAATACTTATTTGGAAAAAGATTCAAAAGCAGTTGTAAAACCTACAAAAGAAATACAGATGGCTAAAACTGTCTCTGAAATCAATAGGCCTTCTAAGAGAACTACGCGAAACACTATAATGTTCAAATCTAGTGCTTTAGTTGATAAAGAGTTGAAAACTCATCAAATTGTTGGACAGGAAGATGCTTATTTGATTAAAGATCATACAAGAAGGTCAAGTCAAAATACTTCCAAAAACCCATCCATTGTAATCTCCTCTGAAGTGGGCGGAATTTCTCCTGATGTCAAAAAGGCTAGGCAACAAAAACGAAGACAAAAGCCAACTTTGGATGAAGATGTTGTGACTAAGCCCAAAACTTAAGAAGAAAAACCACCCTAGATGATCTACACGTAATGCCTCTAAAAATGACTTGGTGGAACCTACGAGATCAATAGGTAAAATTATTGTAATGAAGCATCAAAATAGATCTACAGAGACAAATGTGGTGCAAGATGTTCCATCTTCTAACAAGGTTTGACCTCTAAACATTCCAGTAATTGATAATCCTAGATTGATTAGGGCAAAGCCTAGAAGGAAAAAAGACAATCTTGATACAAGTTGTAGCAAACATGTTAGCTCTAGCAAGAAGACGAAGGCATCCCAGATGTAAGTTAAAGCAAATAAGAAACTTCATTCTACTTAAGTTTCTACAATAAATTCTAACCCACAAAAGGCTAACTCATCACTAGTGAAGCTACTAGATGTTTCTACGGACCAGGTTACATTGAATTTCGGTAGTTCATCTATGTTTGTGTTAGGATTTGAGTTTGCATGTTGTTTTTGCTAGTGTACAAAGAGTTAATGCTGGTGGTTAGAAATGGATGATAATCCTTGTATTTAGGGTACCTACTACTTTGTATGTATGGGCTGCATTAACCTTTAAATGAATCTTGTACTTTGTTACATATATATTTTGGCTTACAAGCTTAATGAAACTGATTTCTTCCAATAACATTTCCTTCAGAATATTTTCTATAAAAGTTACAGTTTTTTCTTCTTCTTCAGCACTCCAGGAAAACATCTGAAATTACATTTCCTCACAACATCATGGCTCTCACGTGCATGGACATGAATAGTCACAACATGGTATCAGAGCACCAGTTGTCATCCTGAACCTCGAAAGTCTGTTGCTGATCAAGGAGTTCTTCTTCGAAACTTGAAAGCTGCTCAATCAAATGGCGTCAATCCCATCATCTGCTAGTTCTTCAACCTCCACAACAACACCAATTTATACCGGAGAAAACTACCATATATGGGCAGTAAAAATGAAGATTTACATGAAGGGGCTGGGACTTTGGCAATACATTGAGGAGGAGAGAGAAGTACCTCCATTAGGGCCAAACCCGACACTGAACCAAATTCGAATGCATGAAAAAGAATTAACCAGAGCACCGCGTGCGTTGTCCATTCTACACCAAGCAGTTACGGATACTGTCTTCTAAAAAATACTCACTTGTGAGATTGCCAAGGAAGCCTGGAACAAGCTGAAGGAAGATTCACTTGGAAGTGAAAGATCAAGGCAGATGATTGTGTTGAATTTCAGAAGAGAATTTGAGATGCTGAAAATGAAAGAGGAAGAGAGTATAAAGGATTATTCTGACAGGATAATGAAAACTGTGAATCAAATTAGATTGATGGGAGAAACCTTAAGTGATCAGCGTGTGATTGAAAAACTGCTGGTCAGCATTCCAGAGAGATATGAATCCAAGATATCATTATTAAAGGATTCCAAGCTTTTCTCTGAACTTACCCTTCCAGAAGTTATTAACGCACTGAAAGCTCAAGACCAACGTAGGTCTATGCGGCAAGAAGATTCATCTGAAGGAGCACTGATAGCCAAGCAATTTGTTAGGAAATCCAGCTTTGGCTCAAGTAAGAAACCATTCCTGAAGAAGATGAATGACAGAAGAGAAGAAAAAGAAAACAAAAGCAGAGAAGTTGATGAAAGGAAAGGGAAATATAATCCCTATCCCTATTGCAAGAAGAAAGGCCACATTCCTTCATATTGCTGGTTCAGGCCGAATGTGAAATGTAGAGCTTGCAGCCAGCTTGGTCATGTTGAAAAGGTATGCAAAAACAAACCTGAACCTTCTTCTCGAATGATTCAAACTACACAAGAAGAAGGAAAACAAGAAACCTTGAGTGACAATTTGTTTGTGGCTATTTGTTGTAAAGCACAAGGAACTCAAGCTGGCTGGTTGATAGATTCTGGCTGCTCTAATCACATGACTTACGATGCCGCAATTTTTAAAGAACTGGATGAAGCTTATCAATCAAAGGTAAGGATTGAAGATGGCTCACTGCTGGAAGTTAAAGGAAAAGGCTGTGTTGAAAGTCAAGATTCTTCAGGTACAATATTGATTCATGATGTACTTCTTATGCCCAATCTCAACCAAAATCTGCTTAGTGTAGGTCAGATGATATTGAAGGGATATACCCTGCATTTTGCACATCAAACATGCACCATTTGTGATTCCTATGGCACAAAAATTATGGCTGTAAAAATGAAAGATAAACACTTTGAATTAAAATGGGAAGGGATGTCAGCAAATTCTGTCCAGCTTGAAGAAAATGACTCTATACTTTGGCATAAAAGATTAGGACATTCAAATTATATGTCCTTGAAGAACATGTATGATAAAGTACTAGTGCATGATCTTCCTGCCATCCGTGAATTGCATAAAGTATGTACAGCATGCCAACAAGGAAAACAAACTAAATTACCCTTCCCGAGCAGCAACAAAAGGACTTCCAGGAGACTGCAACTCATCTATTCAGATTTATGTGGTCCACTTCCTGAAGCCTCATTGAATGGGAGTCGATTTTTCCTTTTGTTTGTGGATGATTACAACAGGTATTGTTGGACCTTTTTCTTGAAAGAAAAGTCAGGAGTTTTACAAATATTTAAAGAATTTAAAGCAATGGTTGAGAAGCAAACTGATAACAAATTGCAAATGTTGAGGACTGATAATGGTTCTAAATATACATCACATGCTTTTGCTGACTATTGCAAGAAGGAGGGCATAATTCATCAATTGACCACTCCATACACACCTCAACAGAATGGTGTGAGTGAAAGGAAAATTAGAACTGTAATGGAGATGTCCAAATGCCTGATGTATGAGACAAATATGCCGAAATTCTTATGGGCTGAGGCGGTAAATACAGCTGGATATTTAATCAACTTGCTGCCATCTAAAGTCTTATGCAATGCCACTCCTTTTGAAATGTGGCATGGTTTCAAGCCTTCTGTCGAACACCTGAAGATTTTCGGGTGCTTATGCTATGTCTTGATTCCAAGTGAGAAGAGAAATAAACTTAACTCCAAGACTCAAGCAAGAATTTTCATTGGTTATAGTCAGGTTTCCAAAGGCTATAGAATATATATTCCTACTACTAACAAAGTCTTGATTAGTAGGAATGTGAATTTCGACGAACAAGCATCCTGGAACTGGAACGAATCACCCAGAAAACCTGATAATGATAAACAAGTTCCACTCTCTAATGCTGGACCTGATGACTTTCCTGAAACAAGCTTGGATGAAGATGAAGATGAAAATAATAATCCAAGACTGAGGTCATTGGAAGACATATATAGCAGGTGCAATGTTGCTCTCATTGAACCCCAAACCTATGAAGAAGCTGCATTGAATGAAAATTGGCTCAAAGCTATGCGTGAAGAGTTCAAAATGATTGAAAAGAACTCAACATGGAGCTTGGTAGAAAGACCTGCTAAGCAAAAGATAATAGGTGTAAGATGGATTTATAGGATCAAACTCAATATTGATGGGACTGTAAACAAATTCAAGGCAAGATTTGTGGCTAAAGGCTACCTGCAGCAGCCGAGTGTAGATTTTTCAGAGACATATGCGCCAGTAGCCAGGTATGATACAGTGAGGTTATTAGTTGCACTAACAACTGAATTCGATTGGAAAATATTTCACTTGGATGTGAAATCAACATTCCTAAATGGAGTGCTTACAGAATTGGTGTATGTGGAGTAGCTTGAAGGCTTTAAAATCAAGGGCAAAGAAGATCATGTATATAAGCTACATAAAGCTTTGTATGGCTTAAAGCAAGCTCCCAAAACTTGGTTTTCCAGAATTCATGCTTACCTGGTAACTCAAGGCCTTGAAGGCAGTCCAAATGAACCCACATTATATGTTAAAAAACACAAGAATCAAGTTCAATTAATCATCTCTTTGTTTGTGGATGATATGTTGATTACAGGAGGAGATGAGGCTCAAATGAAAAGATTTAAAATGAACATGCGGCAAGAGTTTGATATGACTGATTTGGGAGTGATGAAATATTTTCTTGGAATGGAAATCAATCAGAAAAAGGATGACATATTTTTGTCGCAAAAACAATATGCCATGAACATTCTGAAGAAGTTCAGCTTTGAGAATTGTAATGAAGTCTCCACTCCACTGATAACCAATGTTAAACTCATGAAAAGAAATCTGGAAGATGAAGAAGAAGCTGGAATGTATAGCAGCTTGGTCGGAAGCCTTCTGTACTTATGTTCTTCAAGGCCGGACATTATGTTTGCCTCTTCGTTGTTGTCTAGGTTCATGCAATGTCCTAATAAATCTCATTGGAGTGCAGCAAAAAAAGTATTAAGATACATCAAAGGAACTCACGACTTTGGATTATGGTACTCGAAGAAGCAACTGAAGTCTCATGCTTGGCTGACTGCTTATTCGAACATTGACTGGGCGGGCTGTTTGGATGATTACAAAAGCACTTCCGGCTATTGTTTTTCCTTAGGAAGTGCAGTGTTTAGTTGGTGTTCCAAGAAGCAAGATGTAGTTGCCTAGTCATCAGCAGAAGCTGAATACATAGCCGCAGCAAATGTAACGAATCAGGCTGCATGGATCAAAAAAATTTTGCATGATCTTGGACTCTTGTTGGTCAGTAGCTGCACTATATATGTTGATAACAAGTCAGCGATATCAATCACTAAAAATCCGGTTCAGCATGGAAGGACCAAGCATATAAATGTTAAGTTTCATGCCTTAAGAGAAGCGAAAAAAGCAGGGGAAATTAATTTAGTTCACTGCAGATCCAAAGACCAGGTTGCAGATATATTGACTAAGCCTCTGCCAAGAATCCAGTTTGAATTCCTAAGGTCCAAGCTGGGAATCATTGCAGCAAACTCAAAGGAGGAGTGTTAGGATTTGAGTTTGCATGTTGCTTTTGCTAGTGTACAAAGAGTTAATGCTGGTGGTTATAAATGGATGATAATCCTTGTATTTAGGGTACCTACTACTTTGTATGTATGGGCTGCATTAACCTTTAAATGAATCTTGTACTTTGTTACATATATATTTTGGCTTACAAGCTTAATGAAACTGATTTCTTCCAATAACATTTCCTTCAGAATATTTTCTATAAAAGTTACAGTTTTCTCTTCTTCTTCAGCACTCCAGGAAAACATCTGAAATTACATTTCCTCACAACATCCTACTCTCACGTGCATGGACATGAACAGTCACAACAGTTTGTTGAGAAAATTGAACGTCTCCTTGATGAAACTCTTGAGGTTAACAAGAATAAAATAAAAAATGACATTGGCGATGTGATTTCTTCTAAAATTACATCTCCAGTTGATGGCATCTCACCTATGAAGCAATCAAATGATATGGTTAAGTGATCTTTTATTTGCTTTTGTTTACGTTAATGACAATGCTTTATTTCTTTTGTTAATTGCTCATTGTGTTTATGACAACATGCAACTGAACCTTCGAACATCACAAGCTTGGACGGAGTATTTGAAGTTGAGGAACCATCAAGCACAAAGAACATAAACAATGGAAATAATAGTGTTGATGATCATTCAAACAAAGATGACAAAGCTTTAGTTCAAGAATGTCAAAACTCGGTAGAATTAAAAGATGCCGAAGAGAGTAGTGCAATACCAATCTTTCAAGAGGTAGTTTTTAAGGAACATCAGGATGAACTTAACAAAAGCAGCTCATTTAGGAAGTCTAAAATTGCCCCAAAAGCTGAAGAAATAGATGTAATTTATCGTTCTCATGGAGGAAACTCTCACACGAAATTTTTTTACCAGGGTAGCAAGATCCGACAGCTTATAGCAGAATCCCATCTTGCTATCATCGAAACTGTAACAGAAAGAACAACAGAGATCCAATTGACCTCACCTATTGCTAATGCTAGTGAGTCAACTTCTAGTAAACCTGCATTAGAAAATAAAGTCCCCAAAGTCCCTTGTAATTGTGATGTTTCAGACATTTTACGTAATTTGTTTGAGTAATTATTCATATTCTATCAAGCCTTTGGTTTGACTGTTTGTTTGGATCTTACAGTTTTTGACAAAGTGAAATAATAGCCCCACTGATGCTCATATTGCGAGCAATGATGCTATTGAAGGCCAGAAATACGTTTTTTTCCCTAATATCCCTAATCATATGCTATGATATCCCTCTTGATCTTTTTGTATTAATTCTCATTTTTTGTACGTGTAGAAGTGAACAAGGCTGAGACTCAATCCGTTTCTCTATCAGCGATGTTAGAAAAATGAAAATGGTTTTCGAAAGAAACTCTGGCAAGGGAATAGAATTTTCTAATAAGATTATCTGCAAAGGTGAAACATCTCTAGGTAATGCATTTTCTGGTCTAGCAAAGACTAAAGATGGTGTGACAAGTAACAAAAATGAGCATGATGAAGCATTTCATAATGAAAAAGTACCACAAATTGGTGAAAAGAGTACTTATGATGACTATGAAGAAAACTTATTAGTGGGTGACAGTTCCATTTTCAAGACACCTGGCAAAGATGACACACATAAAGAACATGAAGTCCCCGCGAGAGGATTCAGCTGACTTGGATGCTTATGACTACTGATTTTTGTGACAACTCTTACTACAATATTAGCAAGATTAAATGTAATTAACCTGAGTCATGTCTTGTGGTAAAGTTAGGTGATGTTAGGTTGATATGCATGGCTTAAATATAGGAAGTTAGTGCCAAGAATGGAGGTGCATTAATGAATACCTAATATTTGGTAATGTAAGCATGTGTAGTATGTATAAATATTTTGAAAAATGAAAGAAAAGCATGTTCATGTTCTTGCATCTGTTCCGCTTCTTCTCACTTGATTAATACATACAAACATACTTAAGATAAAGAAAAAACAATATATATACAAAAGGGATGCTGCCTTCTGAAATTTTGATCTTCCATCATTATGTACTACAAAAGAGTTTGGCAGCTAATCTTAATTTGCAATGTGTTGTCTCTTCCTGAGTCACATATGTTGACACCTTTTATTGGCTTGTTTATGATTGAAACAAGTGCTTCTTGTCTTTATTGCAGCTCCTGCTACTGCTGACAAAGTAAGTTTCCCTGAGCTTGCCCTACTTATCAGCAATGACGAACACGAGAAAGGTTAGTGGCGTTGTCAATATCTTGTTTTGAAATTCTCTGATTTCTGACATACTAATATAGATGAATAGTATAGTCCTAGATCTGAAAAAGAGTGGATAAGAAGTGGTTAAATCTGTTTCCTAGCTAATGCTTTTTTGTCTTTATAAGTTTCTAGTTGTGGCAACAAATGTTCATCGTGCAAGAGTAAGCAATCGCTGCTCGATGGCACACCCGGAAAATGGGAGGATAAGCGTAATGAGGATGCTTGGAATGTTTTGGACTTGAAAATACAAGCTGAATACTTGCGTCAATTTGCTGTAGAGGAGTTGCACAAGGAAGGCCATTGGATAGATGCCAATAGCACATCTGGCAAAGTTAGGCATCAATTAATTGGAGATTGTGACTTCGTTAAAAGTACAGAAATGCAAGTTACTGCTGATGGAAGTCCTTGTAAACATTTCTGTTGGACAAATCCGATGCTGCAGGTGGCTCAGAACCTGATGATCATGCAGAATTCGCTGAAGAGAGAAACTGCATTATTGATATTACCATTGAACAAACTGCTGATGCTATCAAGGAGGAAATGGCAGAGTCTGAGATAAAAGTTGAGCATGTTGGCAGAAGTGATCAAGAGAATGTGGCTTCACACGTAAATGGAACTACTATTACAAGTTTGACGGAGACCATTTCTAAAGAATGTGAAGTTCCTGATGAGAAACCAGCTGAAATAACTCTAAAGCCTGCTGAGGGCAGTGGAGTTGGCCATACGAAGGTGGTATTCAAAGCTGAAGATACAAATTCTAATGCTGAGGTCAACGACGTTGGTGCTTTAGCACAAGTTGCTAGGAATCGCCTGGTCAAAGAGGAAGCTGCTGACAGGCGTGGTGGTTCTGTTGAACTGATTGGAACTGCAGCGGAGGCCACAAAACAGACAGTGGCCGCAAAAAGAATGGACTTCTCAGACTTGGACAATGGAGAGACTTCAATACAAATGAGTCCGGTGACTCTTAAGTCATTTAAATCTGTTTTTGAAGACGTTAGTGATCCTGCTTCAGGTTTGATAAATGAGGTCATATCTGTAAATTGCAAAGAGATAGAAACATGGTGGAATGAAACAGTGAGCACCAGGCCTCATATTGATGAAGCAAAGTTTGGTGATCTTGACAATTATGAAGAAGAAATTGTCTTACAGCTGGAAAAAATTGCATCTGTAACATTTGGCAGCTCTATGTTCATGAATGACAGATTTGCAGATAAGGAAGCAAATGCAGGATACATAGATGGGAATTTGAATTTCGAGGATAATTATTGTGATGCTCAGGAGGAAGATACTGTTGATACCTTTCTTACAAAAAACCATACAGATGATTGCTTGCTACAATTAGGACTTAATAATGATGTTGCAAACATTGGAACTGCGGCAGATGACGCTGGTGAAGTTTCCTTGAATGGAAAGGCATGTTCTCAGAATACAGATGATGGCAATGAGTGGATGGAGACGCCAAATCTATTTCAGAACATAAAAAATAGAACACAGTAGGACGAGAAAAACTCTGCAGAAGGCAGATTCATTGATTATACTTCCGTTTACAAATCTGAAAGGGATTCAAGAACTGCTACTGATCCACATTTGAGTGTTTTACCATTTGCTGGTCAGTATATTTGCATACACAGCGTGAATTTATAATTAATTGGATTTTTTTTTTAAATTTCTGTGATTAAACACCCTTTTGATACTAAATTTTTAATTATCAAAGTTTCTCATGCATCTGTTTGTTTTAGGAACTGATGCCACGGACATGGATTTATACTTCTCTATTGAAAGATTTGGACATAACAAATTCACACTAAACACACAGATATATCAAGAATTAAGAGACAGAAGAAACGCTGAAATTTCTGAAAAATACATCAATTTTCATCATCAGAAACTTAGGGTTTACAATTCCTTTTATATAATTCCAGAATAACCGAAACAACTAATTACAGCTGTAAAATCAAATCTACACCAATTAATCATAACTAACCTAACTACCTTGACTCATCTTTCCAAATAAATCGAACGAACCAGCTTAGCTTCAGACTCCAGCTTTCGCAGCACAAGACGCACAATACAGCAGCTTTTGCTCTGATATGCACAAATACAACAGCTTCTTTATATTTCTTAACCAAAACGCAGCGTTTTGGTATTTATTTAATTTGCACCAAACCGTAGCGTTTTGGGTCATGGGCCAATATCCTTAACATCCTCCCTCAAGCCAAAATCACAAAAACTTTGTGATAGCAGGCTTGCACTATACAATTTCTGGAACAAACCACTAAGCTTGAACCAGCAGAAGAATAACTCTTTCCTCCCTGAATATAAACTCCTTGCATTCTTCAAATTGTGACAGCAGGCTTGCACTAAACAATCTCTGGAACAAACCACTAAAAACTTGAACCAGCAGAATAAGAACTCTTTTCTCCCTTAACTTCACCATCTTTTGAAATACATTTTATCACAACCAAAACAATTTATTCCTCCCTGAACACTAACCTCTTACAAGTCACTGTAGCAACACTGTCAACTTTAACCAAATGCCCGCAGAATCAACTCCAGAAAAAAAAAATCAAAAGAAAAATGATGAAGATTAGAAGAATGAGGAAGATCAGAAAAATCAATCTTTAACATACCTCATCCACCATTAACCACT
>JAJEJH010000825.1:5179-82068 GCA_026122585.1 Anacardium occidentale
GTATAAATGTCAAACTCAACTCCCTCCTGTGGTAGCGCCAAAACTGGAGCACTAGTCAATCTCTGCTTAAGCTCCTGGAATCGTGCCTCGCACTCATCAGACCAAACAAATGGAACCTCTTTCCTAGTCAAGGCAGTGAGAGGTCTTGCTAGGTTAGAGAATCCCTCTATGAATCTCCTATAATAACCTGCCAATCCAAGGAAACTTCTGATTTCCTTTACTGTCCTCGGCTTTGGCCAACTCAAAACTGCCTCTACCTTACCGGGATCCACTGAAATGCCATCTGCTGAAACCACGTGACCCAGAAATGCAACTCTATCAAGCCAGAACTCACATTTGGAAAACTTGGCAAACAACTGCCTATCTCTCAATCTCTGAAGCACGTATCTGAGATGCTCCTCATGCTCTGCCACACTCCTGGAATACACCAGAATGTCATCAATGAAAACCACCACAAACCGGTCTAAGCAATCGTGAAACACCCGGTTCATCAGATCCATAAAGATCGCTGAGGCATTAGTCAACCCAAATGGCATGACCACGAACTCATAGTGCTCGTATCTGGTCCTGAAAGCTGTCTTGGGAACATCTCTGTCTGCCACTTTGACCTGATAGTACCCAGATCTTAAATCAATTTTTGAAAATACCGTTGCACCTCTCAGCTGATCAAATAAATCATCAATCCTCGGCAGGGGATACTTATTCTTCACTGTTACTCTGTTCAACTCTCTGTAGTCGATGCACATCCTCATCGACCCATCCTTCTTCTTAACAAATAGAATCGGAGCTCCCCAAGGCGAACAACTAGGTCGGATAAACCTCTTATCTGTCAACTCCTGAAGCTGCTTCTTCAACTCCTGAAGCTCAGCTGGAGCCATCCGGTACGGAGCCTTAGAAATTGGAGCCGTACCTGGAAGAAGCTCAACACTAAACTCCAACTCTCTGTCTGGAGGTAATCCTGGTAACTCTTCTGGAAACACATCTGGAAACTGTCTAACAACTGGCACCTCTTCTATACTCGGACCCACTGAATCGCTACACACAACATTGGCCAAGTATCCGACACAACCCTGTCTCAACAACCTGCTCGCCTGAATGCTGGAGATCGTCAGACTGTCAACTCGGCCCTCACCAAACACAAACTGATCAGGGCCTATGTGGAATCTCACTTTCTTCCTTCCACAATCTATCTCTGCACTGTATTTACTCAGAAAATCCATCCCAAAATCATATCAAAATCTGCTAACTCCAGCAGAATCAAATCAATTATCATGGATCTACCTATAATCTCTACCTCCTGATTTAGGAGGACTCTGTCACTCAACACAAATCCCCCATCTGGCATCTCCACGTGGATACTCCTACTGGCCACACTAGGGTCAACCCCTAATCTCTCAACCACACTCCAAGACACAAAACTGTGTGTGGCTCCACAGTCAACAAGAACAAATAATGGAGTATCAAAACAAAGTAACTAACCGGTAAATGCATGGGGAATGGCCTCTGCCTGCTCCTGACGGACTGCATAAACTCTGGCTCTGCCTCCGCCAACTCCGGAAGGACCGGCACCTCCCTCAGGTGCTCTATCACCAGCTCTGGGAACATCAGCTCCACCTATATCAGCTCTAACTCCGCCTCTGGGTGGACCACCTCGACCTCTGAACTGACCGACTCTACCTCTACCCTGTCCAGCGCCTGCACTCGTACCAAATCTGGCTGGACACGCTGCCATCATGTGCCCTGGCTGATGGCACCAGTAACATACTATCTGACCTGAAATGTACTCCCCTAAATGGCGTCTGCCACATCTGGTACACTGTGGTGGCTGGGATGCAACTCTCTGCCTCTGACTCTGGAAACCTCGGGCAGATCTCCTGGCTGACATTGGCCTCTTGCCCTTGTCTCTGTCATCTGATCTCTGACCTCTCTCAGATACACCAATCATAACACCCATCTTCTGTAAACCGGCCTCGAATCTAAGTGCTCTCCCCAAGGCATCACTGAATCTCTGAGGAGGCTCTGGGCCTGTCATCACATCCTTGTAGATCGCAGGATGTAACCCATGAATAAATTTCTGAACTCGGCCCAACTCTGTGCCTGTCAAGCTCGGGACGAATCTCGCTAATGCGTTGAACCTGGTAGCATATTCCTTCACTGAACTCGACCCCTAAGCCAAATCAATAAACTCCTGGGCCTTAGCATAAATTACCTCCAAACTCCTGTACTCTGCATCGAACAACTGTCTGAATCTTACCCATGTCATCTGCCCCTCACTGATGGAAGTCTTGGCCAGACTCCACCAGACTTTGGCATCACCCTTGAGAAGGAACACTGTATATCGAACCTTCTCTTTCTCTGATAAGGTGTAGAGGCCCATGACATTCTCCACTGCCTCAATCCACTCCTCTGCTACAGTTGGATCCCTGGATCCACCGAATTTAGCTAGCTGAAACGATGCTGGCAGATGATAAATCGGATGAAGTCTCTCTAAAGAACCAGTACCCATTGTATCCAAACTCATACCCTGACTGAAATCTGTATAACCTGTCGGATACTGATGCCTCTCTCTAACTGACTGAGGCTGCGACTGATACTGATACGGTCGCTGATACTGCGGATGCGACTGATGATGTGACTGATGCTGAGACTGGAAATGTCTTCTCCTCGGAATCTGATGACTCTCAAACTGAGGAGGAGTAACTCTATCTGGCTCTGTAACATTACCCACTCCAGCCTGCTGGAGGCTCTCTCTGACTACATCTCCAATCATCTCTCTCAACTGCTCAGGTCACATCGACACATGGGAGGTACTCTGAGATCGCCGCCTATCACTAACACTCATAGGATGGGCGGGTGAACTACTGTCTGTCCCATCTAGACATCTAGGGATATACTCTTCTCTATCTATAGCATCACAACAAACCAGAGGTTAGAAACACATAACACAATCAATCTGGAAATCAATACCTGACTGTGCTGTGAGGAGGGTTTGGACAACGACTGCGAAGGAGAGAAAAGCACCACACACTTACAACTTTTGCTCTGATACCAACAAATATAGGACCCACTGCCACGAGTACCCCTGCTGCTGAATAATATCGGGAAGCTTTTATTAATAAACTGAAAATACGGGTACCCGCGACGGGAATCCTACGAAAATAAAATCACTGCCTGAAACTATACAATTTTACACACGCGGAAGCTTTTCTGAATATACATCATTAACATATATAGACTGTTCTGTACAATGGGCCCACAGGCCTTTACACATATACATATAGTGTTTCTGTACATCTGGATACATACAAAAGTACATATGACCACACAGATCCAAAACTGATACAAAACTGAGATCGAGATGTGCGTGCATGCCCTCTCCGGTAGCCTCGATCCAATCGCTCCTCGGACCCAGCACGAACACCTGTAAAACTGGAAGAAGGAGGGGGATGAGTGATAAAGATCACCCAGTAAGCGCTCCTTAATTCCCTCAATACCCAAGCACGCACAAACAATCATATAAACAAACACATACCTGGGCCTCGGCCCTAATCATACATCTATGCGCTTGCTGGAATCTGGAAACTGCTCATCTGGATCTCATTCATTTATTAATGTCATATGTATGCACGTCATGATGTGTATGTCATGTCATGCTAACTGAAAACTGGATGCATACGTCTGAATACCTCTCTCTGTACCCTCGGGTACCTGCTGTGCTGATCAGACTGGGTAATACAGGGATTCGGCATCCTGGCCATGTGGGTTAACCATTCTAGCTACTGGCTAGAAAGCTGCTGAATAATCACTGCTGCCCAATCTGACTGGTGTCAGATGGTAATACTGAAATACTACTGATCATCTGACTGGTGTCAGGAACTGAATCTGAAATACTGCTGAGCGTTCTGACTGGTGTCAGAAGGCTGATTCCCACAGATGCCCCCTCGTATTCACCCTATACTCTTACTCGTACATCAGGTTCTGAATACTACTGAATTCGAATCCCCTGATCCTCTCTGAAACTACATGTCATGTCATGATATGCACATGCAGTTTATTAACTGATTACATGCTCATTTGATGCTTATCTGAAGCCAATTAACCTTTATTCTGAATTCGCATGCTTAATTTCTCATTTAATAATCATTTTTCTGAAACTCTACTGATGCACGGGCGTGCATGAAACGTGCACGGACGTGTACCCTGACGCACGGGACCGTGCGCTGGTCGTGCGCCTGGTCGTGCAAGCTACTGGAATTCACTATTCATTATCACTGAAAATGCCTATGCACGGGCGTGCGTATGCAGACACACGGGCGTGCACATGCATTTTTCTGGCCGTGCACCGGTCGTGCATACGGGCGTGCATCTGGAGAAACACAGGCTCACGGTCGTGCCATACTGGCGCACAGTCGTGCGTCTAGTTCTTCAACAAAGCACCGCTCGAAAAATGCATGAAATGGCCAACCAAAACACATTCATTCACAATAACACTTCAAACACATGTTCTCAAAATCCCAATTAACACAATTCAAGCCTCAACTTGCACATGCATCAACCATCAAACGATTTACCATGGGAACATATTCTTTCTCTCTCCAAAGCCATACATACACACATGCAAGCTTCAAGGGTGGAAATCAATCAACCAAATCAACATGCAATCACATATAAGCATTCCACACATTCATCAACATGCAAGGAATTCATCCATGGCATCAAGAATCACAAAACATGCCGGGAAACTCAAGGAAAAGGTAAGAGAACACTTACCTCTAGCCATGCTTCGGGAAACTTCACAAATCTCTAATCTCTTGGCTCTCTAATCGGATTAGGAGCTTCTTGCAGCTGGATTCCCTCTCTAGGAACAGGAAGAGCTGAAATTGAAGAGAGAAAATGGCTAAAAGAAACTTGGGT
This sequence comes from Anacardium occidentale, assembly GCA_026122585.1. Lineage (NCBI taxonomy): Eukaryota > Viridiplantae > Streptophyta > Magnoliopsida > Sapindales > Anacardiaceae > Anacardium > Anacardium occidentale. The sequence continues at coordinate 10,094 of JAJEJH010000825.1, forward strand.
GAGTAAAGAAATGACATTTCTCTCAGCTCTCACTTAAATACCATGCCACGCACGGGCGTGCACCAATGATGCACGGGCATGCACCAGGGAAAATGAACTTAATTCATTTTCCGCTCACTCGCCTAATCGAATCCTTCCGAAATGATTCCAACGAAAACCGCATGGCTCCGAAAACTTACCAACTCACCCCTGAACTTAACCAGACTCTCAATCTCTCTCTGAATCTCGATTCTAACCCCGAAACTCTAACCGAAAAGGCTTTCGGATCTAGGATGCTACAGAGGCAGTCCTCCGTACCTGAAAACTCCACCAAAATTATCATTGAAAATCACTTTTTATCCTTCGGTCAAGCAACTATCGATGTCTTCTCTTTATCGTTGAAAATCACTTTTTTTCTATTAATCTCTCCCTCCTAATCTCGTTGGCATATGAAAAGAAAATCCACAAACTTTGGGTGAAATTGGCTTATATAGAAGTCTTTTCCAATTGAAATAAAACTCTTATTTGGCAATTTTTTTTATTCATTTATTTCCCTTTAATTTTAATTTTTGAAACTAATCATATAACTAATTTATTTATTTTTACCGATAATCAAACCTGAACATGACCCCAAATCTTTTCTATTAATTTGCTCATCTTAATTCCAGTGGCATATGGAAAGAATATCCTCAAACTTTTGGTGAAATTGGCTTATATGGAAGTCTTTTCCTATTGAAATAGGACTTTTATTTGGCAATTGTATTTTATTTATTTATTTCTAATAAGTGATCCTAGTCAAAGCTTGCAAAGAAACTTTGTTTTTGGTAAGAGTAACCGTAATAATTTTGAAGAGATAACTGGCTGATGTCTTTATTCATGTAGGCAATGTTTTAAATAATTTATATAGCAACTGATTTTCGTAACTAAAGCAACAGTAAAATAAATAGCGAGAAGGAAATAACAAGAATAACAATATTCATTGTGCCAAAAAAATGCCATGGACGTGGTCAATTTCCTTCAGTTGATTCTTCATACTTGCTTACTCTCATAATATTTGGGATTCTTTCTGATTCGTCTATGAAATCTTTATGGCTTAATAACACTGTCCCTATCGTACGGATCCTTATCCTTAGGGTCCAATATAGGAAACTACATCTTCAAGAATTCAGTATATTCCCAGGTTGCCTTGTCTTTTGGCAAGTGATGCCACTACACTAAACTTTCTTTCACAAAAGTTACACCTTGTTTGACCCAACGTGTATCCAATATCTTTGTGGGCTCTAAGATAATTGTGTCTTATTTTATGGCTGGTGGTAAGTTGAAACTTGCTTCAGTACGTCCTCAAATAGGCTTCTTCAACAATGATACATGGAACACAAGAGGGATACATGATCTTATAGGTAATTCAAGCTTGTAAGCTACCTTACCAATCCTTTGTAGAATTGGATAATGCCTAAAGAACTTGCTAGCCAGCTTTTGATAAGCTCTTTTGAAGGTAAAGTGTTGATGGTAAGGTTAAATGCACAAATAAACCATGTCGACTTTGTTAAATTTGGTGTCCCTTTTTTATTTATTTATTAACTTCTTTATGTGATTGATAAAAGCGCTTAAGTTGCTCTTCAATTACTGTAATAGTTTATCCTATGTGAGTAGATACTTGTCAATTTCATCCATAGGTGAAAGTCTTGCCTTATAGTAGGGCTGGATACGAAGCGAATCGAATACAAACACAAGGTTGTTCAGGTTCGCTTCGTTTAGGCCTCCTATCATATTCGTGTTTGGTTCGTGTTCGATAAATAGTTATGCTTAGGAGTTCGAGCTTCACGTTAGTACAAGCCATGCACAGACTAGTTTGTTCATGAAGCTCGGTACCATTACTGTAAACGAACATGTTTGAACAAATAGAACAGATGGCTACAGTTGAATTATGACCGAGACGGAATGAAGACGAGAAGGGAAACAGACGAGACCGATTGAAAAGGTATGCCTCATCGTCAACACTGGATTTTCGAGAAAGAGGATGAATAGATGACCACAGTTGAATTATTGAAATTTTACTTATTTCTCATTTTTACTAAGCGCACGGGCGTGCATACAGGTGCACGGACCGTGTGTCAGTCATGCAACCCAACCGTGTAAGGTTCTAAAAATTCTGGCTAAAAGTCTCACACTTAGCTCACGCATGATCGTGACCCTCAAGCGCACGGTCGTGACCCTCTCTAAAAGCTGGTCATGCATGGCTCGCATACACAACTGTGACCTTGCCAAAACCAAAATGCACAGGCGTGCATGCAAGAACGCACGGGCGTGCATCCAGCCCTATTTCGACACCCACGGTTGAAATATGCAGGATCACACCAAAACTCAACCGAAAACTCAACCCAAAACTCATCACATTTCAATCACAACATACTAGCATGCAACATACACTGCTAATAAGCTAGAAACATGCATCAATCACTAAAATAACCCAACCAAGGAAACATAAACCCAAGGAAACAGGAAAAAGGTAAGGGAATACTTACCTGGAGCTGCTGAGATCTTCTATCTCTCTATCTTTGGCTGAATCTTGGCTAGATTGGTTGCTAAAGCTAGCTAATGTCTCCTTTAAAAGGCTAGGGTTCCTGAAGAGGAAAGAAAAGGGAAAAGTTGGTTGAGATGGGCGAAGGAAAAAACATTAGTTTATATACCAGCAGACATGCACGAGCATGCGGTAAACATGCACGGGCATGCATGGCGAGAAAGGGACGCATAGACGTGTATCCAAAGACGCACAGTTGTGCCCCTTCCACAAGCTGCATATAAAGCCAACAAAAGACCATTCTACCCTCGGGCTGTTACAATATTTCATCACAAAAATTGAATTATCTTAAGAAATAAGTGATGAATTTTATTTTTGTCATATAATAACCATTTTATGTGACAATTTTTTATATGTCACTACAAGATTTGTCATAAATAAGTAATTTTATTATAGTGAGATTGAGCTAAGAAAGCCAATTTGCTAAAAGACTTATTATTTGATATCCTAATTGTTGAAAAAAATGTTTCATCTATCTTAATACATTGTGATAGCACTATTGCAATTGGTAGAGTAAGAAACCACTTTCACAACAATAAATCCAGACCTATAAGGAGAAAACACAATATTATAATATTTTACTTGAGTAATGGCATCATTAACATAGGGAATGTTAAGTCTCTTGATAATCTGATAGATCCATCTACTAAGGTCTTGACAAGAAAAAGGGTTTGGAGCACATCAAGAGGGATGGGATTGAAGCCTATAGAATCATGATCCAGGTATGATAAACCCAACCAAATGACCAAATATCTCATAATTAGGTTCAATGGGAAGAATGAATTAGTGGACATAAAAATATACTATTTTTTATTTCAACATCCATCCTTATGATATGAGTGCATTATCCTGTAATGATTAGAGAATTGAGTTACCAAACTCTTAATGAAAATTTGTAGCTCATTTTGAGTAGGATGTTAAGAGTTCTCGGAGCATCTTTGATAGATTTCACCTATACAAGTGTAAAAGTGGGGTGTTTTCTATAAGAATTAGGTTTTATCTCAAAAACATTCATGAAAACTTGAAGATCATAAGGTCGTAACTTGTTCGCCACATAAGCTCAAATTTAACACCTAAATTGTTATGTGTGAACAATACTTTTTATTTCCTAAAGTAGTCAATGTTCAATGTTGAGCATACTCGAACTTTGGAGTGAAGATCATTATTTTACTAAGTGGAGGTTCAATGTAGAGCACACCTTCACTAAACATAATAGTTTGTCTTTATCTAGTATTTTCTCTCTCTTGCATGTATTCTTAGTTGTATTTATCAATATTAAAAAATGAGTAGAGGAATGTTGTAACTTTTATTTTTTAATATTATTTTATTTATGTTATGTAAGATGAAAAGTTAGCAGATGAAAGATGAAAGGTTGAGAATATGAAAGATGAAAGTTTTGAGTTAATGGAGATTTATGATGAATTGAGAATATGAAAAGATGAAAGATGAAAGGTTTGAGTTGATGAGAATTTATAATGAGTTGAGAATATGAAAACGTAAAGACTAGTATATAAATAGCTTATATCATTCATTCTATATATTCACACATTTTCAACTTTTGTTTGAGAGAAAATACTAGTTGGATAAAGGTGTTATTTTAGAGGAGATTGGGTATAGCAATTTATGTAGAGTTACAATAAATTAAACAACAAAACTATTGGATTGTTGTATCTTGGAGGGAATAACTCAATATTTTTCTCTACTATACTAGTTTTTAAGTTTTGTTAATTATAGAAGGCTCGAATCTTTTTAAAAAGACGAGAGATCTGCATCTTAGCCTTATTGTTTTAATGCATGTTTCATTATTCTTCTTTTATTTATTTGTAATAAAATCATAATTTTATTGCATTTTCACCAACATTTAAAAATGACAAAAGAAAATTCTAATAAGATAAAAGCACACGATAGTAGGTCATATCGGGTCAAATATAACATGATTTATCATGTCAAGCTAGCTACTAGCATGGTAAACTTTGGGGTATGGCCTAAAGCCTCCTAAATCACACTTTCATAAGCGTTTAATAGCCTATCCATGTGCTTTCATGAATTGATTTGTCATTATATATACATACATACATACATATATACATACACACACACACACACACACACACACACACACACACACACACATATATATATATATTAATTTTACTTGTTTTTATAAGTTATACCAGACTACCGTACGGTCTTGTTAATACCAGACTATCATACAGGTCTTGCCTCAAGGTTTTTGGCAAAATCTATAATTTTATAGGTCGTGCTAGAAATAAGAGACCTAGGTTAGCCTACAGGTTGATCTGACCCCCTACCATGCTTAGTATCAATGAAATCAATCATATTTATTAGTTTTTATTTAAAAGTAATTTATTAATCAAATTTTATAAAAAGAATTTCCATATTTCTTGTCGTTGTTGCGCGATTGCACTCGACTTCTTAATTCCTAATATTCTTTTTTGGCAATAGGTTATTTTATAAATTAAAAAAATATATTATTTGAACTTTTAAAATGAGAACAAAATTGAGTATTATATCAACATATAATTAAATATTATTCTTTTTTTAACTTAAAATTATCAAATCATAGAGAAATACATTAATATCAATTTAATATTCATTTTAATTATTCATAATATTAGTTTTTCTATTATTGCTAGGAAACCGACCCAAACCAATAATACATTAGTCAATAAACTCTAAATAAGGTATAACTTCTTGATACTTTGAATTTTTATCAGTATGACAAAGGGATAAACAAGTTATCACTAAAACTTTTCTCTAAATACTAATCTTAGTAAATTGAATAATATGATAAAAATATATTTTAGGCATAGGTTGCCAGGAAGCAATTTTTTCGTTGTTTGACTTCAATTTTCACATTTACGCAACATATGTTCCATCCACAACGTGATCGTTTGGGTTTAACACAAAACTGTGATTTTAACGTACGAAGAAGATTTTATTTGAATTGCATTTTTTAAGGATGCAGGCCTACTCAATCTAGCGAGGCAGGATCCATTTATTATTTGTACGTGTACGGGAAAATGCCATCCTAGCGTTGGTATCCGACGGAAAATAGCTTCGTTAGCTTCGACAAAACCACAAGAAGACATTTTAGACTGCCATACCGAATACACAACCCGCCTGGAACAAAACTTCTGCTTCTTTGTAATAAACGAAGATTCTTGGGAATTTCAAATATGCCCAAGAACCAGAAAAAAAAAATCTCCAACTTCATTTTCTGTCCAATGACGACAGGCTATCTATAAATAACACTTAGACGAATCAATACAATGCAATTACGCAACAAGATGATGAAGCTAGCCTTGTTTGCCAAGTTGCTTTTTGCTTTCTGCCTTTCGGTGTCCCTTAGTCGTAGTGATGCTAGTCAGGCTGATAACCTTCGAAAGCTTATCAAGTCTAAAAGGTCAAAATATTCTGGGGAAAAATTAAGTGTTAGTGTGAAACAAGACTACAGTCCAGTGTATGTTGGTGCTCAGGATGGTTTAATGGAACTTGACAAGATTACTGCGTTGCCAGGCCAACCTAATGGTGTAAATTTTAACCAGTACTCAGGCTATGTGACGGTTGATTCTCAAGCTGGAAGAGCACTCTTTTACTATTTTGTTGAGTCCCCTCAGAACTCTTCAACCAATCCTTTGGTTTTGTGGCTCAATGGAGGTAATTAATTAATTATTGGACTGCATCTCGAGTCTCTTTAAAGTTGTAAATTATCAGACGCTCGCCTCAATCTATATGTTTATATGTTTAAAATTTTGATACAAATAAAAGAGTAAATAAATAAAATTATGCTTCGGAGATTTCCAGGACCAGGATGTTCCTCTCTTTTTGGAGCCATGACTGAACAAGGACCCTTCAGAGTAAATACTGATGGCATAACTCTATTCCAAAATGACTACGCATGGAACCATGGTGAGCAAATCTATCACTCATTTGTAATTTCTCATCTACTTTATTTTTCCTCCTTGCAATTAATGTTTTCAAAGGATTGCAGTGGCAAATGTAATCTTCTTGGAGTCTCCAGCTGGAGTAGGTTTTTCATATTCAAATACAACTTCGGACTATGACCACTCAGGTGATAATGCTACCGCAGCGGATGCCTATACTTTTCTTGTCAACTGGCTTGAGAGGTTCCCTCAATATAAAACAAGGGATTTTTTTATAACTGGAGAGAGCTACGCTGGTCACTACGTGCCTCAGCTTGCGAATGAGATAATGCTTCACAACAAATACTCAAATCATACTCCGATCAATATCAAAGGAATTGCGGTATATATACATGTTATTCTATATATTTGTTTCTATCCTTGTTTTGAATTTTCACGAACTTTTTGAATGGCAATAACTATTTCAGATTGGTAATGGAGTGCTTAACGATGCTACAGACTCAATGGGATATACCGACTACGTATGGACTCATGCTTTAATATCAGATGAAACTTACAAAGGCATTACCAAATATTGTGACTTTGTGAACGGAACTTTTTCGGAAAGATGCGAGGACTTTTTAGACGATGAATGGGATGAGATTGGAAATATAGACGACTACAACATTTATGCACCACTTTGCCATGCATATGATGCTCAGGCAAACAGCTACACTGGTTCAGTAAGTAGTCAATCTTCAGAATCAGCAAAATGAATTAATGATAGTTACGCAAGATTATATTATATAAGACATATAGAAGACTTGGCCCAAATTAATCTTTGTATGGTTAAGCAGGTGAACAATTTCGATCCCTGCTCAGAAATGTACGTGTATTCTTATCTGAATATTCCAGGGGTTCAAACCGCTCTTCACGCAAAATACAAAAACTGGACAAGTTGCAGGTAGTCAGCTTTAGGATTCTAAATTAATCAGCTATTATGGAATAGTTCGAATAAATTAATATTGCGCGGAGCCTAAACAAAATCTTTTTCAGTGTACTTGTCTGGAACGATAGCCCCTCAACTGTCCTGCCCATCATCAAGAATATTATGGCTGACGGAGTAAGAGTGTGGATATACAGGCAAGTACAGTTTCACTCCAATCAAACTATATAAGTAGAAATTAGATATTATTATTGTTATTGATATATTACTGCCGAAGGTTTATAATACTGTGATTATCTTTTGCAGTGGCGACATAGATTCGGTTGTGCCCGTTACATCAACTAGATACTCTATATCAACCCTTAACCTTCCCATTAAGACTGCCTGGTATCCATGGTATACAAATGATGAGGTATATACTAGAAGTATTTTTATTTCAACAATAATTTACTTTATTTCTTCACATCCACAGCATTTTGACTTGCCTCTTAGCCTTAGCCTCGCATTCTTCCTTGGCTTAATGAATTTTCTATTCAGAGAAGCATCAACACAGCCACACTCACAATTATAAACAAGAAAATTGTTTCCTTAATTTACATATATTTTCATCACCAACATCCGCAATCACAAATTGAATAAATTAAAAGCAGGCAGATAAACCTATCACTAAGTTTTTTATAATCATGGGTATTTTGATAATAACAATTATCGTTATATGATATATTTAAAAAATTGATTGGTATTTGAAAAAATTATGATATTGTGAACAGGTTGGAGGGTATGCGGTGGAATATGAAGGATTGACATTTGTGACAGTGAGAGGAGCTGGGCATATGGTTCCAAGTTACCAGCCGCAGCGCGCACTTACTATGATTTCATCATTTCTCAAGGGAGTTCTTCCTCCGTCAAAATGATCATCTCTATAAAATTAAGCTTTTTCTGACCAGCAAATAATTTCAAACCTATTTGTGAAACTTTCTTTATTATTACCATAACGTTATTATTTAATAAAGTTTTGCATGTAATGAGAAATTGAGCTAATTGAATGGTTATTTTATTTTTAATTTAAAAATACTTAATCATATAATGATAAAATATCATTGGTATTTAAATTAGTACTTATTATAAATGCATGCAGTTTTATTGGTATTGAAAAATTATAAATTGAGTACATAATTTTGGGTCAATTCACATCCATATATTTATAAAAAAAAAAAAAAAGTTCAAAAACCTTTCCTATATAGTAATTTTTTTAGAATCAAGTTTTGATGCAATAAGAGAAAGTAATAGCATATGTTTCATAACAGTTGAAAGATTATGAGACAAGGTGCCCTACCAATGATTTAGAGTTGCCAACCATAGTCTTTGCACTCAAACTTTGGAGTTATTATTTGTATGGAGTATGATGCAACATCTATATTGACCACAAGTTCGAAGTATTTGTTCATTCAGATTAATCTTAATATGAGACAAAATAGATTGTTAAAACTTATGAAATGCTATGATTGTAATATTAAGCGTCAATGTGATGGTAGATGCCTTTAGCAAAAAGGCATCTTTGTCCCATATTATAGTTTAAAATGAGTTACAAAGAGATATCCTTAATGAGCAAATCAAGGTTATAATTGGAAGACTTGCCCAATTAAAAATCAAACACGATTCAACTTGTTAGAGATTAATATGAAGCAAGGTGATGTATTGTGTTTAGAGATTTGTAGACAGATTCAAGAGTGTAAGGAGATAGAGTTTATGATACACATTACACAATCCACCTTAGGAGTGTAAAGATATGTTAAAATTTAAAGAAGAATTTTTTGTAAGAAATAATGAAGAAGGAAGTTATAGATTGTGTGGCTAAGTGCTTGAGTTGCCAACAAGTAAAAGTATAAGAAGTCATCAAGATTGCTACAAAGATTTAGCATTCCTAAATGGAAATGGGAAGGTGAAGCTATGAATTTCATAGATAATCTTCCAAAGCTTCAAAAAAGGTATAATACGATGATAGACAAACTAACTAAGTTAGCACATTTTATAAAAATGAAGGAAAACACCATAATGGACCAATTAGGACAAATATATGTGAATGAGAGAGTAAGACTCTATGGAGTAGCCAAGTACGTTATGTTAGACACATATTTCATATTTATTTTAGATTTTTAGAGAAGTTTACAAAGATATATAGTACAAGGTTGGCCTTTAGCACTGCATATCACCCTTAGATAGACAATCACACAGAAGTCAAATCATTGAGGACATGATAAGGGCTTGTTGTTTAGAAAATAAGGCAAATTGGTGTGATTTGATTCTATCAATAGAATTCACCAATCATAATAGTTATTAAATAATCATCAAGATGACACAATATGAGTCTCTATATAGAAGAAAATGTCAGTGGACTTGGCATTAGGATGAGAAGGATGAAAAAGGACTTTTTAGTTTAAGCCTTAAGATCAAAGTTGGCCCAAAAGATGGTTACAAATATAAGATTGATAAAAGAAAGAATAAAACATGCCCAAAACCATTAAATTAGTTATGTAGACAAAAGGAAAAAGAAATTGGAATTTCAAGTGGGAGACAAAATGTTTGTGAAGGTTTCCCCATATAAAATAGTATAAGGTTTAACACAAAAGATAAGTTGACTCTGAGCTTTATAAGCCCATTTGAGATCCAATATGGAAGCTTGCACAACCAGTGAATATGGAATGTCTACAAAACGATTTCCTTTTTTTGTTATTACATAAGTACTTCAATGATCCCTCCTATATATTGAGGATAAAGTATTGGAAATATAAGAGAATTTAGTTTATGAGGAATGTTATTAAGATTCCAGACAATAAGTTGAAAGAGCTTCTATAATAACCTATGTAAAATAAACAAATAAATAATAATAAAATAAAATATATAAATATAAATATATGTATACATATAAATAAATAGAAAAAAAAAAGGGAGGAAATGGAGATGGAGGAGAATGAAAAAAAAAAAAAAAAAGGAAGAAGAAAGAAAAAGAAAAGAGAAAAAAAGAGAAAAAGGAGATAGTACTGCAGGCTACTATCCCCACTCCTTTTACTGTCGCCATAGGTTTAGCTTTAGCCACCTTTACCCTTGAACAACAATTGGTAGGGATGAATTAGCAAATAGAAGGCTGATTTAGAAAGGAGAGGGTCTCTAATCATCACAAATGGGTCTCAAATGGCATTCCAATAGCACTCCAAAAATTTAGCACTATTTAAGTACAAATTCATACAAGTTAAGCAAATTTTTATGCAAGGATAACTTCAAATTCAAGCAAATTCAAGTCCGAAGTTTCATAGTTTCATTCAACTCCCAAAACTCCCATTATTCACCATCATTCATGACAACATAGTTAAAGAAATATAGGAGTAATGGAGCTCAAAATACACAACACATGACATACAAACTTACTTAGAAAGATAACTAGTAAGATGCATCACTCAAGCTTAAAGGACTATCTTCCACTAACTTGAGGTTGAATCAAGTATGAAGAAGGACTTTATGCAACTCTAAAGAAGATATCACCAACTTGTAACTAGTCTCCACCTACTTGATTCTCCACCACCAATTCCCTCTTACAATAAAAATTTGGATAAAAGAAAAAGGCTTAAACATAAGAGTACCAAGCTCTAAGTTCTTAAGCATAAAGCTTTTCAAGATTTTTACTTTATCAAAGTCTAACTTTTATAAGAAAAGAGAAACTTTTATATAGGCTTTACAAAACATATTAAATGACCAAAATAACCTTAAAAGATAACATAAAAAGTCAAGGTACAAAAGGGTCAAATTACAAGAGAAGAAAAAATAAATAAAATAAAATTATTGCATACTCACTACGAGGTGCATCATGACACACATGTGAATGTGTGATCTAGAACCAAGGCATTGCAACGCCAGACTGACGCATGTGGGTGTCCATGCATGTATTGCTCAAAATATAAGCAAGGCACTATAGCCCACATGCGCCCAAAGTTGGGGTGTTGTGATGTCAGATGACGTTCTCTTGCTGCCTTTTACATGCTTTGTTTCTTATTTATCTTCCATAGCTTCAGCTTGTATGCTTAACCTTTCTAGTTTGAATTGAGGTGGTTTTAAGGATCTTAGGAGGCCATAAAGAGGTCCTAAAGCTTGATTTGTCCATATTTTGCCTTGTTTTGAATATGGTGATTCCATTGAGTTGGAGTGAAAAATGTTTGCACCTTTTTGCCTTAAAGGGCTATGAACCACATTCATATCAAAGGCTTCGTGTTCTTAGCCTAGATCCAGCCAAACCAAATCGAATTTAGGCAAGTGATAACCGTCATTGGACTCATCTCAATGAGTACTACATTGGGTCACCTTCTATTTTGCTTTGGCAATATTCTAGCTATGCTCTAGCGAGCACTTCAAGATAGCAACTTCTCTTAGGTGCTCTGAATTTGACTTCTGACCCAATATTTTGACTTAATTTTTGAAGAATCAAATAAATATGTGAGTTCTTTTATGCATTTTATGAATATTTTGTTTAACAAGTTATGTTCTTTAATTTAAATTTTTAGTTGTTTTTAAAGCATTGTGTTGATCTTTATTGGTGTAAATGAAAGAAAAACTATAGTTTAAGATGGATCTATTAATCTCAAGGCTAGGATAATAAGATGAAACATTAATCTTGTGCTTTTTGAATGTATGAAAGATGGTGCAAAAGGTTAATGTTAATTTGGATTATTGGTTAGAGAGTTGTAATAGCACAGATGAAAATGAATGTTAAACTAGATAAGATTGTTATTCTTGAATGAACAAAGTTAGACAGTGTAAACATAACTAGTTTTGTCTTTGTTCCTTAGGACAGGTCTTCATGTTTATTGGTTGAAGTATAAAAAAGTTTGGCTTGACGTATTAATTTTTGTTGAGGCAGTGGTTCTAATTATTTAGGAATCTACTAGAAATATTTGTATATATTGCTAATTGCTTGTAGTCACATCATTATGGTAAAAACCGGTCAACTTCACGAATCAAGTAGATAGGAAATGCTTCGTTGTAAAATAGCTAAATGTTGTTTTTTTTTTTTTTTTATAATCATTGATTCCATTAAGGATGACTAAGAATAAATTATTTTAGAAGGTTGAACTAACTTACTACATGAGAACATGATCACCCCCACCCTGTCTCTTAGTATGATGTTCTTAAAAGTTGCTTAAGTTATATGTGAAATAGTTGTAAGTGTTGGATGAAAAGTAATGAATTTTATGAATTGGTACACATGGTAGTGTGTTTATTTTATAATGAAAATTTGTATTCTTGATTGCATAATTTCTCATAAAGTGCAAAGATTATGAGAATATAATAAAGGTAAAGTTAATGGTCCTGAAGTAGGGGAAGATGTTAAATTTGTACTCCTTTTGTATTAGAGTTTCCTATCACCATGATAGCCAAAATATATTTGATAGCTTTCCCGTGATTGTAAGAATTTCTTCTAGTTTTTAAAATACATTGTAGTTTTGACACAAGAATCACTGATTAGACTTATTATTATATATTGATAAATGCAATAAGGTAGAACTTGGTGGCCAATTTACTATTTTCGACCCAAGGTTGATGAGAATGACAGATTTTTTCCATTTAAATTTAAAATTTTTAATTTTTGTATCTTTTAAAAGGTAAAAATGTCCTCAAATTAAATAATAACATGATATGGTAGCACAAAATTTACAACTACCATTGGTTTGAGTAGTTAGATCAAATATCATTATATTGCATAGTAACATGCTTGGTATTGTAATTTTAATATCATTTTGTGATACATGGCATATTTGCCTTTAGAGAAAAGTGGACGGACAGAGTTCTGTTGGAGTTACTGTTATCAATTGTTTTCAACGGGATTGTTTTCAATGGGAAATATTCAAATGATCTTTGGCCATTCAACAGGTATTTATTATATGAGTCTACTTTTGATTAGGATGCTTGAAATGAAATAACACCAAAGAGAAGTGTGAAAAAAAACTGCAATTAAGTTTTTCTTCTCTTAAACTACTTGAGTTTGATCAATTAAATCTTATTTTGCAACGTAACTCTTTAGTTGTATTTATTTTCATGGACATCTGTTTGCATTTTATGCTATTATTGGAAGCTTGTACAGTAATGGGCTCTACTTTACAAAGAGAATGGGATTTACCAGAAAGCCTTAGCTTAAGATTTTTTTTTCTTTTTAATATAATTTGAAAATCTTGTGCAATAAAGGGAGGATGATATATAATGCTCTTGTATATGAAATTATAGAGGGGACGACGATACACAACCCCCCTAATGTATATCTATATTATCTACATAATAGAAAGACAACGATATATAATATTTCTATATGCGAAATTTTAGGGAGTTGACAATACATAAAACCTTTAGTAAATATCTATATTATCTACATAATAGGGGGGCGACAATATATAATGCCCTAGTATGTGAAATTTTAAGGGGACAACAATGCTATGCAACAAGAGGACAACAATAAGTAATGTTCTTGTATGTGAAATTCTAGGGAGACAATGATACGTAATATTTCTATATGTGAAATTCTAGAGGGATGATGATATGTAATGCCCTTAGTGGATATTCATATTGTCTATATAATATGGAAACAGTGATACGTAACATCTTTGTATATGAAATTCTAAAAGGACATTGATACATAACATTGCTCATGGATAAATGTATTACCACACAATAAGGGGATAAAAATACATAATGCCCTTGTATACGAAATTTTAGAGGGATGATGATACGTAAGACCCCTCGTGAATATCTATATTACCTACATAATAAGGGGAGGGTGCCCTTGTATATGAAATTTTAAGGGGACAATGATGTGTAATACTTTTAGTGGATATATTTATTACCTACATAACAAGGGAACAATGATACATAAGGTCCTTGTATATGAAATTCTAATGATACGTAACATCTTTTTATGTGAAATTCTAGAGGAACAATGATACGTAATGCCCTTAATGGATATTTGTATTATTTACATAACAATGAAACAATGATATGCAACATCCCTATGTATGAAATTCTAGCACGTAACACCACTTATGGCTATTCATATTACCATACAATAAAGGGGTAACGATACATGATACCTTTGTATATGAAATTCTAGAGGGATGATGCCCCTAGTGGATATTCATGTTACCTACAAAATAAGGGGATGAAAATAAGTAATGCCTTTGTATGTAAAGTTCTATGGGAATAATGATGCATAACACCTCTCGAATCAAAGGAATGGTGAATGAATATGAAAAGAATAATTTTATTTGGGTTCAACCTTAGGGAAGATGATATATAATGCTTAAGAAAGAAACACATTAGCTTAATAGAAATGAAATAATATTTGAAATGTTAACTGTTATAGGTTGGCAATGTATACTTTATTGCTTTTATATTAATACTGATAAGAACAATTGGTCTTAAGTTTGTTTTTTACTATAGGTGTTTGAATTATTTTGGACTTTATAGTTTGTTGTAATTTGTGTGTTAGTTTATTACAGTTTATGGAATAGTGTTAATGGAGTTGGTGTGTTATAGCATTATTGTTATGTTGCATAAATTATGACTACTTGTGGTGTGACAACTATAATAAGTAAGGCATATAAATTATTTGACCATTTGCTAGATACAGTTATTGGATAATAGATGATGGGTATTTTTCTTAAGGGTGTACATTTGTTGTTTAAGTAGGTCATGGTTATGGTATAAGTGGTTTTAATTGGTTAACTGCTACATCTTTTATATTTTTGAGGCTGATGGATTGTTGCACTTTACAGCCCCACTTTTCTCTTTTTCGACCTATCATTTACTCCCCTTGTGTTTATTTTAGACTTATCCTAAATGCTTGTACTTATAATGCCCTAGTATATTTGCTATTCCTACATATGTAGTGCTAAAGTGCTTACATAGCTAATGTTTTCCTAGGTATGCAAGTCTTAAGAAGTTTCTTCCATTTGCTATTTAATTCCTTTATCAGTTACTTTTTATTATTATCTTTAAATTATTAGTTTTATTAGGTTGTAAATAAGGAAAAGTCTGTATTATAGAGGATATTCTATAAAAAAAAAAAAAAAATTAAGTTTGACTTGAATATTGTAATTTATGATGTTTTAAGCTTACTACAAACTCTGATAGCCTTAAGTTAATTTGTATCTTAGCGTTGGTCTTGGCCCAAGGTTTGGGCCATGACAAAGGTGGTATTAGTGTGAGGTTTTGAGTAATTGGATTTTTAAGGTTGCACCTTATGATTTTGATTTGTCATGCATGATGATTTGAGGTAATTGATTTTAGATGTTGGAAAAAAATAAAATAATAGAGATTGTGTAGGTAATTATAGATAATAGATTATTGTTCTTATGTAAGATAGGTTAAAAACAAATTTATAATTCATAAAGAAATTATTGAAGTTGAATTATTTGTTGAAGATGGTCACATTTTGTTCCTGAATTCACATTACTTGTATATGTGATTGTGATCTAATTTTCTAGTCTTATGGATGATCCCATTTTGGTGTGTGAAGAGTTTCATTATGGATTACTAAAGGAAAAAGGTTTATACGGTATATATTGATTTTTTTTTTTTATGTAATTTGAAAATCCTATACAAAAGGGAACGATGATACATAATGTTCCTATATATGAAATTTCAGGGCAACAACAATAAATAATGTCCATAGTGGATATTTGTATCTCTTGAATAGCAAGAAGATGATCGTAAATGAGGCCCTTATATGTAAAATTTTGGAGGGATGGCAATATGTAACGTCTATAGAAGAACATATATATTACTTACACAATAGGGAGATTATACGTAACGCCGTTAGTGGATATGTGTAATACCTACACAATAAAGGGACAACAATACATAACACCTTTGTATGTGAAATTCTAGGGAGACGGTGATATGTAATGCCTTTTGTGGATATCCTTATCACTTACACAATAAGGGGAGATACGTAACACCTCTATATGTGAAATTTTAGGGGACAATAATATATGACACCCTTGTATGCGAAATTTAAGAGGAACAACAATATAGTATCCCAAGATTAGGAATGTCTTTTAGGCTAGAATTTAGGGTTAGATATAAGATTTAGTAATAAATTAGGAGTTAGAAGAGTTTGGGGTGAGATAGTAAGTTTTCAGAGCTTATGTGGCTTACGTATGATTCTCCTTGGGATGTTTCTTTCATGCATAGCGTGAGAAATGAAGTTTCTTCATTTTCTCTTGTGCACGACCGTGCATCATTTGATGTACTCCTGTGCATGCTCGTAGGAGGAGAGAGATGATGAGTTTAAGGTTTTTTTCACCCGTCCTTGTCCATTTTCAGCCAAAGTTTCTTTTTATTTTCGGAGAATCCTAACCCTAGAGGTGATCTTCAGCAACCAACAACTCTCAATCCAGTAAGAGAGGAAAGGATTTAGATAGAAAGAGAAGTAGAACATCCATGGTAAGAGGTAAGTGTTTCCTTGCCTCTTCCTTGAGTTTCCCAGCATGTGTTTGATGCTTGATGATATGTTGTTGTATTTCTAGCATGCTTGTGATTTATGTGGTGTGATTATGTGCTAATTTGATGACAAGGAAAGGATTATGATGATGATTTCCACCCATGAACATGTTTGGTGCATGTATGTGCGAGAATATGCGTATATGGGAAGATTTGATGCTTGATCTGGTAGTTTTGTATTGTCGATGAAATTGAAGTGTGTTATGTGTTAATTGAAGTGCTAGAAATGCATAACTTTGATTAATTACAGATTGATTGAGTGTTGGGCAGGATTCTGTAAGTTTCAAGTAAGTTTTATCGAAACAGAGCAAGACATATGTCTATACGCCCACAGACACACGCCCGTGTGCCCTTGCACTTGTAGGGTCACGCTCATGTGCACGTTTTATGCACGACTGAATTTAAAGGGGGTCACGACTATGTGCCTGAGATGCACGATCGTGCGTAAGCCAAATGTGAGAAAATGTATGAGAATTCCAGAACCTAGCACGACCAGGTTGTACGGTCAACACATGATCCCGTGTATAGAATGCATGCCCGTGCGTCTGATCCTGCATACTCGTGTTTTAACAGAATTTTAGAAAATGAATAAGAAATGAAATATAAAGCATGGGAAACCTTTCTAATGACTATTTGACCTTATAATAAGGTGAAATAAGATAAAATAAGGCATCTCGAGCATATCATAGCATAACATGCAAAGACATCAGCACGAAAAGGGATCAAAAGATCTAATTTCATTAGTTATTTGGCATTTAAAACCTGATATCCGGGTCAGTTGTTTTGGGTGAACTCGAGGGGGCATCTGTGGGAGTTCAACCTTTTGACTATGATCAGATCATTTTAGTTTCAACTTACTAGTCTAAGGACTGGTATGTATGTATATTTCAACTTTCTAGCATTTCGCTAGATTGTTTTAGCCTATATGACCAAGATGTCGAATCTCTGTGTTCATCAGTCTGATCAGTATATCAGGTATATTTGGATATATAGAGATTCAGATGCATGCATATTCAGTATTTTTGATATAATGCACTCAGCATGACATGATACCATAACACTCATTTCATAACATTAATCATTAATGCAATCAAGAGAAAAAAAATAAGTGATATTCAGATTAATGAGCAAGTAAAATGTATGGGTATTTAGGCCAAGGCCAGGTATGCGTTTGTCTTGTTGCATGTTTGGGTGAGGGAAGTAGGAAATGCTTATTGGGAGTTTTTATCGCTCACTCTTTTTCTTTCTTCCTTTCTTTATAGGTATATTTGGTGCTAGTGAGGTGCGGGTGGACCATATCTGAATGGAAGAGACTCCTGTTGGTTTATAAATAGCCTGGTGGGATTATTTTGTTGTACAAACACATGTATTTTGATACAATGTATATACAATACTTACATACGTATATAAAAGTTTCTTTTCAGCCCATCATTGTGTGATAATAGTTTTCCAACTTCCGCATGTGCATGTTTTAAATATTAGTAGCAGCTCTTTTCGTCGGATTCATATCATGTATGCTAAGGTTTCAGCATATTATTATTATTACATAAATAAAAATCTAGCACTGGCATACACGGCGGCAGGTCTTACAGATAATACATAACATGTTTCATAGATATATGTATTACCTACACAATACATAAACAATGATATATAATACCCATGTATATAAAATTCTAAAGGGATGATGCCCCTAGTGGATATTTGTATTGCCCACACAAGAGGGGGATGATGACACATAATGCCTCTGTATGTAAAGTTTTAGGAGAACGATGATATGTAACACCTTTAGAATCAAAAGGATCGTGAATGAATATGAAAAGAATAATTTTATTTGGGTTCGACCTCAGGGAAGACGATACATAATGCTTGAAAAAGAAACACATTAGCTTACTAGAAATGAAATAATATTTGAAATTTTAACTATTATAAGTTAGCAATGTATACTTTGTTGCTTTTATATTAATATCAACAAGAACAATTAGTCTTAAGTTTTTTACTATAGGAGTTTGAATTATTTTTGGACTCTATAATTTGTTTGTTGTAATTTGTGTGTTAGTTTATTATGGTTTGTGGAATAGTGTTAATGGAGTTGGTGTGTTGCAGCATTGTTGCTATGTTGCATAAATTATGACTACTTGTGGTATGATAGCCATAATAAGTAAGACATATTAATTATTTCACTAATTGTTAGATATGGTTATTGGATAATTAATTATAGGTATTTTTCCTAAGGGTGTACATTTGTTGTTTCAATAGGTCATGGCTATGGTATAAGTGGTTTTAATTGGTTAACAGCTACATATTTTATGTTTTTGAAGTTGATCGATTGTTGCATGTTACAACCCCACTTTTCTCTTTTTCGACCTACCACTTATTGCCCTTGTGTTTATTTTAGACCTATCCTAAATGCTCGTACTTATAATACTCTAGTATATTTGCTATTCCTACCTATGCAATACTAAAGTGTTGCTTACATAGCTTATGTTTTTCTAAGTACTGCAAGTCTCAAGAAGCCTCTTCCATTTGCTAGTTAATTCCCTTATTGGTTTTTTTTTCATTATTATCTTTGAATTGTGAGCTTTATCACATTATAAATAAAGAATGTATATGTTATAGAGGATATTCTGTCAAAAAAATTTTTAAGTCTAACTTGAATGTTGTAATTTTTTATGTTTTAGGCTTGTTATGGACTCTTATGGTCTTATGTCATCCTGTATTCTAGCATTAGTCTTGATCTAGAGTTTGGGTCATGATAGCTTCAAAAATAAAGTTTCCACTAGTTAAACTATTATAAAGGGATCAAAAAGAATAAACAACTTATTCTTTGAAGCAAAAGATGAGAGCACCATTTAGATCTATTTACAAATTTCAAGAGCAAAATAAATAAAGAGGGGAGAACTGTAACCCCCACATGTTGGGAACTAGTCTCTTTTTTGTTCTTAATTGCATACAAATTGTGAACTTCAATGTTGTAAAGTGATTTTTAAATTATGATCGAATAATTATTACAATTTGAGTTGGTTGAGGACAAACAGTACATATATTTGGATTATTAGTATGCTAGTTTTCTTTTCATGCTATTAATGATTAAAGAGGCTAGAAAGCGATTCCTATGTTGTACTGAATTTTGACAACATTTATGTGATTAGATCAAGTTTAGAAACCCATAATTTGTGCTTGTGTCATAACATAATTTTTACGTCGTTATAGTGTAGAAAAATTCGAGTCTATGTTGAGGCACAAATTTAATCTTGATGCGACACGAATAAAGGAAAGAAAGTTATTAAGCATACATAATTTTCATGCCACAACATAGAAATGCCATTGCATCCCAAATGTTGAATATTTACCATTAAAATGTTTTAAAGGTTCAATGAACATACATTTCATATAAGTTTTAACTTAAACTATTATGATAGGGACTTAATGAATACTTACATACACATGCCCAGAAGGGGCAAAAGGTTTCAAAAAGTGTTCTTACACAAAACAAGTCTGCATAATTGTATGCATATAGGGCAGGATCTATAATTTAATGTTTTTACTCAACATGGCCAAGGGATCATATTCATGCATCAACTTATTTTGATCAACAAAAGGAAAGTAAAGTTTAAAGTTTAAAGTTCAAAGCAAAAGTCTATGAATTTAAAGTTAAAAATTTTCAGAAGGTTTACGTTGCATAACATGTAAAATGCATATGTTCAATTTGCATCAATGCACTAATTGTTTGAGTTAGGCATAGAAATGTCCAAAGTAAGGGATAGGTTTTACCCCATCAAAGTTAAGAAAAAGTTAAAGAAATTAGACAAAGTAAATACGTACCTACTAAGTTAATTGTAAGTTTAAAGTATGCCTTATAAGTGGTCATACCCTACTAAGAGTGTATCCCTTACCTCTTCCTTTTTAAATGTTTTGCAGGTAATAAACAGAGGATGGTTCATGCAAGGAGTTCAAATATGTCATGAGGGAAATGCAAGCTGAAAATAAAAGTTAAACTACTTTAGTGTTTATGTTTATCTAATAAGTTTATGTTTCATATTTTCCATACTCACTAGTGATGATATTTCTTGTTAAGTGGATTTGAACATAACATGTTTCACATCTTTTAAGATTATATGTTTTAAGTTTTATGGATTCTTTTGAGTAAATGTTTACTAAAATCTCAAATATATGTTAGGGCACAAATTAAGGACACCCATATGGAAAATGTGTTAACCTATCAATCACGAGTAGCAATCATCAATTGCAATTAACAACTAATAACTACGGATGATAACTAATGACTAGACATAACTAATTCTAATTTAATTTCATGAACTATTTCAAACAGTTCTAATAAAATTATAGTATAGTGTCTCAAACACATGCTATCCAAGATCACTATTATCAACTATCAAGAGGACCCTTATGGAAATGTTCAATAACATGCTTCAACATATTAGGGTTTGTGATTACAAGGTAAATTTTGGATCAAGGTTTATGAATAAAACACAAAAGAAAATTTTAGGACTTATAATAACTAGGTGAAAGTGTGAAAAGTTGATTTAAAAAAAAAAAAAGAAATTGATTTATACCTTTTTTTAGTAATTTTATGAAGGATAATACTGTAATAAAGTAAAAAAAAAAATTATTTTATTTTTCTAAGATTTTTGAAAATTTAATTAGTAAAAAGTATTTTGCATTGAAAAAGTCAACTTAAAAGCCTAGATTATAATGGGGAATTTCATGCCTAAATGCATGGATGATGATGTAATTTTATTTTTTTTTGGGATAACCCAAGAACCTCTATCCATACCAACCAATCAACCCTAACTGATTGGATAGTTTAAATTTGGAGGCCTGTGACCACCTAGACCTGCAACCACAGACCAGATAAATCAAAGGTTATTAGTTTCACTGCAGTTTGAACCCTAACCACCACTGATGATGATGTAATTACACACAACACAAAGCTAATTCAGGAAACTTTCAACAGTATTGAAAAGGTTGAATGACTTTTTGAAGGAGAATAAGAGAGTTTAGAAATTTTGATGATTGTGGGAAAGTGAGAACAATGTTTACAATGTTGATTTTGGATGGGGAAGGTCAAAGAAAGTAGAGATAGTGTCTATTGATAGAACTGCATCCCTTGTTAAGAGATAGAGTAGTGAAAGAAATGGCCTCGAAAATTTAAGCCATTTTGAGTTGCCATGAGATGGAGATTTTTCATTTTTTTTTCTTTGTTTCTAGTTTGCAATCTTTGCACTTAAAATTATCGATATTTTTTTATTTTTAATTGATATCATAGTCAATTTCCCTGTAAAATATTTTGTGATTGGGTGTGTTATAATATTTTAAATTTAATTATGAATTTTAAACGTGTTAATTTTTTTAATTAATGTTTTTTAATAAAAAACCATACACTTCATCAACTCACTTCATCCTACATAGCTAAAGTTTAATCCAATTGCAAAACCTCTACCCATTTTTTCAACTCAAGTATTCTAACAACTCATGTTATCAATTATAAATAAATTTATTTAGTTTCTTTTATAATCTAACTCAATGTACTTTCATTTTTCCTTTTATTAGAGAACCAAGATTTTAAAAATAATTTTTTAAGTAAAAAAAATTATAATGTTGTTCATTTCAGACCCAATTAAATCAAACTGACAATCAAATTTGATTCTATTTAATTCATATCTAACTTTAAGAAACAAGAAAATCTTCTATCAATCAAGGATAAAGAAAGAGAATGGGATATTCAACTCCATCTGTTCCATCTCACACCATAATCCATCAAAATTGTCATATTAACTAGTGTTAGATTTGAGTTGAATCAAATACGAATAGATATAAGTTCGTGTTTTGTTTATTCATTGTGGGTTCAGTTTGTATTGGAATTCGTAATTATCAAATTTTTTATAATAAAGATTAAGTTTGGATTTGAATTCAGGAGTTTAGTTCTGGTTCGGTTCATTATTGTAGCAAATTTTATTTAATTAATTATTTATTTATAGTAAATATATTTATTATAACAACGTATCTATTATAACTTACTGAAAATATAAATGTATTTATATTTTATTAATAAAATATAATTAATAAATTTTTAATTTAAATTTGGATTTGTATTCGTATTTTTAAATTTTTAATATTATAGTTCGAATTTATGTTCAGATTTGAATAATTTGTTTTAGATTCATTCAAACCATACTCAAAAATAAAACTAAATGTGTTTGATTTAAATTTAATCCTAATAGTAACTGCTTGGGCTTGCCTATTCCCTCGCAAGGGTTGAGAAAACTTACTTTGGCATAATACCTTTTCAAATTGCGTAATGGACATCAACAACCATGATTTTATATAAACCCTATTCAATAGCAAAAGTAACCCAACTTAATTAGGCGTTTTGTTTGCAACTCCTTTCTGCGCTTTCAACGTAATTTTCTTGAAAGCTGAAATTATCAAGACAAAAGAACATTTAAAAGCGGCTGGCAAAATCACTTTTGTAGAGTCCTTAGTGTTTTATGGGAAACATCATTGCATTTGGATAAATTTAGGCTTTGATTCTTAACTTGGAATCTCTTGGGCTAATATCTTTGAACTGTAAGTTGTAATCCACAAATCTTTGAGTTATCTTGTCAGCGAACGACGATACCAGAGTCATTTTTCTTACTAAAGCACTATATAGTAAACGGTTAAATATAGGTTAGCCATCTTTTACCGTAAAAGCCAACCATCGAACAACAGTCAGGAAGGCAAGCCAGGCCCTCTCGCCATGTGAGAATGTTTCCCTTGGCTGTTGACATCTATCCTTTCACAGCATCATCACCTCCATTTACAAAGATAACAAACATCAGATATGATATCAGGTTCTTTGGCTGACCCTCCTGCCATTGGTATCTCCACCATCGGAAAGTTGTGCCCATACACTTCGAGATTTTCCACCGCCACTGCTGCAATCCTCCTCACAACCTGCCACTGTCTTCAGCAGCTCTGATTGTAGTGATGGGCAGTTCTCTTTCAGGTACTCAAAGCCATCTGACCGCATAACAGCTGCAAATATTGAAGATTTAGAATAATACAGTATGCATAGGAAAGCATATTGACACATATGATGCAATATCTCACCTTCTCCCCATATTTTGGAAATTTCAACACCAAGTTATTTTTAAAATTTATGTTATTATTATATTTTATATATTTTAATATTATTTTATATTTTACTAAAATATTTTAATTATTATATCAAAAACTTGATATTATTTTAAAAAAAACTCATCAATAAATATTTGAGTTTAAAAAAAAAATGATGAATAAACCATTTAAAAGTATATCATTTTTTTAATCATTATAATGACCAATGTTTTAGGTACATTATTTTTTTAATTAAATAATAATTTATTATTAATTTAAAATTATCAATTTAAGTACATAAAATAGTGTATATTTAATTTAATTTAATTATAATATAGTTAATATCACATATATTCTGAGGTATTAATAGGTTACGTTGAATCTGGTCAAGACTTTATAAATTGGTAAACCTTTAGATTGGTAAAAAATAATAAATCAACATGTGAATATAAATAGTAATTATTAATATGATTTTTATATTTTTAATTTTAAAATAATAAAAATTAAAAAAAAAAGTAAAAAAGGAGCTATTAAACCGTTTTGGTTTGGTTTATTTTTGGGTTTAACCTGATACAGAAATTTTTGTGTTAAACTATTATAAGCCAAGTTTTGATAGTTAAGTCTATGTTAGGTTGTAAATCGATTTGATTTATTTGACACCTTTGTATATATTAAAATTAATGTTAATATTAAATATTTTATTTTATTTTTAGTTTATCTTAAATTAATTTAAATTAATTATTATTAATAATATTTATTATCAATGAAGTAAAAAATTATATCAAGCAATATGAGAGCCATATTAACTGAAATGATTTTCAATCAAAAATTATATTGATAAGTGCAATTTTTAAAGTCACTTAAAATTGTAATATAACTTTAAGGTAAAAAATATATTCGACAAAATTTAAAAGAAAGGTGTTACTTAGATGGAGGTTTTTTTTCCTTGGTATAATTTTATAAAAAATTTAATTAATATTAATAGGCTAAAGAAGTATTGCCACCCAAGGTTTCCCTAAATGACAATGTTCTTTAAAAAAAAAAAAAAAGTAAATACCCATCCCTTAATCAAATTATTTCTATTTTTATTAACTTTTTATTGAATTGCTTAAAATACCCTTTAATGTAAAAACAAATAATATTAATATTAAAATAATTTTTAATATAATAATGATTTTTAAATTATAAAAAATTAATAAAATTTTAAACGATAAAATAAAAATTAAAAAAATAGTCACTACTGTCAATAGCATCACTGACAGTGGTAGTTGCCATTAACTCAACAAGATGACCAATAAATAGCTATTTGATTCTATTAGCGATCAGATATCAAAGCCAAAAATCTAACAGAGGTGTTATCAGATATGATTGAAAATTGTCGGCATGCTTGAAATGTGTTGTTTTGATTATTTTTTATGGTAGAGATAGTCAAATCTAACTATTTTCAACAGATCTTTGACGGTTAAATCTGAATACTTCTACCATTGAAGCGGTTAGATCCGACTTTCAATAGAACTAAATGGTTATTTTCGGTTATCTGGTTAATAGTGGTCACCATTGCGATGAAGCTATCGGTGGCGACAACTATCTTTTTAATTTTTATTTTATTTTAAAATTTTTTATAAATTTATAAAATTTAATATTTTTATTATTATATTAATATTATTTTATATTTTAATTATTTTATAAAATTAATTTTATTATATTTTAAACTTTTATTTAAAAATTCATAAATATATTTCTATCAAGTTAAATTTAGCGGTTTATTTTAGTCAAGAGCAGGTATTTGATTTTGTTAAATTTTTGGGCAGAAATTTGTCATTTAAGGAAACCTTGGGTGGGAACAAGGGTGTTGACCAAATTACAACGCTGATCTTGGGTGGGAAATAGCCGTTAGGCCTATCCTATTAATCGATGAAGAGGATTCTCTTCAAGCATATATACATGCACATCGCATCAAATACCTGCTACGCAACCTATAATGATAAAAGAGATATAGATCTCAGTCAGAGTACAGATGAGCCAAATCTCTTCCCCTATAAAAGGAGTATCCATATCCATTTCCATATCTCTCGCCACTCGCTCTTCTTTGTCATTCTCCCCTTCATTCCTCCGTTTCACTTCTCACACGACTCCCTTCACTTTCAGGTGAAAATTTAATTTATTTCTTGAAATTTACCTATAATTTCATTGTTTTCTTATGTTTTTGATCTCATTGATAGACCTATAAGAGCAATGGCCTCCCATATTGTTGGCTACCCTCGTATTGGCCCTAAGCGAGAGTTGAAGTTTGCGTTAGAATCATTCTGGGACGGCAAGAGCACCGCCGATGATTTGCAGAAGGTGGCGGCTGATCTCAGATCGTCCATTTGGAAACAGATGGCGGAGGTGGGAATTAAATTCATACCCAGTAATACATTTTCTTACTATGATCAAGTGTTGGATACCACTGCGATGTTGGGCGCTGTTCCTTCAAGATATAATTGGAATGGCGGTGAGATTGGTTTCGACGTCTATTTTTCAATGGCTAGGGGTAATGATTCTGTTCCCGCTATGGAAATGACCAAGTGGTTTGATACCAACTAGTAAGTTGTGAAACTAATGGATTTTTTTTTATTTTTTCTAATTTTATTGTTTTGTGGGTAATTGTTTGATGTGATGTTTTTGGTTGGTTTTTGTAGCCATTATATTGTGCCTGAACTGGGTCCGGAGATCAAGTTTTCATATTCTTCTCACAAGGCTGTCTCTGAATATAAAGAGGCCAAAGCCGTAAGTTTGCTCAGATACTATTGATATTGTATAATTACATCAATGGGAATTAAATTGCATAACATAGGTAATTTTTTAGCCACACACATAAAACAAATTTAGATGCGGATATCAATTAAAAGACTTCCTTTAGTTTATACTTTAACCACTTTATTTTATTTTACGTTCTTTGCTCTGTCTGTTCTAGAATATACCGCCTTCATTGTACACATTGTTTAATTTACAAATGGTTTTCAATTAAACCCGATTATAAAACAGTGCAAAAGTTGATAAGATTTATGTTCGAAACGGCTGCTTCTTCATGATTTTGTTTCCTTGAAAAAAAAGTGTGAAATAATCGAGTTATGTTAAATGAATTGTATACTCAAAAATAATCAAACACATAGAAACTAAAAGTTCAGTTATAGCTTTGTCAAACCAGAATGAAAGTTTGCGTTCTGTGGTATGCATAAACTCTACTAAATGAAATATACAATGGTTCATAATAATGGTTCAATACCTGAACTTGAAGCATGAGAATTAACAACGATATTTTTGAAGTTGATGATAATTTTCTGATTGAATAGCCTTTGTAAACTAAGTTTAATGATCGGCTTTTGGATTGCATCACTTAGATTTTCATTTGGAGTGCAATTACCTTCAATTAAGAGATCTTTTTAAGAGTATCCACCAAATGATTAATGGAATCTTTAGATCTATAACATCCCTATTTGTTTTTCTTTGCATTTCTTGATTCACTAAGTCTCTTTTTGTTTGTTTTTTCTTGTGCAGCTTGGAGTTGATACAGTTCCTGTCCTGGTGGGCCCTGTCTCATACTTGTTGCTTTCTAAACCAGCAAAGGGTGTGGAAAAATCCTTTTCTCTTCTTTCTCTTATTAGCAAGATTCTTCCTGTCTACAAGTAAGTCATGTGAGAAGAATATTTATTAATGTTTAGTTATGATTGGTTTGAGTCAGCATGGTCATGTTGCCAATTGTACTTGTAGGCGTTTCTTTCTTTGATTTATCCATGTGAATTTATATAACGTGGCAGGGAGGTTGTGAGTGAGTTGAAGGCTGCTGGTGCTACCTGGATTCAGTTTGATGAGCCAACTCTTGTGATGGATCTTGATTCTCATCAATTAGAAGCATTTACTTATGCTTACTCTGAGCTGGAGTCATCTTTATCTGCTTTGAATGTCTTAATTGAAACATACTTTGCTGATGTTACTCCTGTGGCATACAAAACTCTGACCTCGTTGAAGGGTGTCATTGGGTATGGGTTTGACCTCGTTCGAGGAACAAAGACACTTGAATTAGTTAAAGGTGGATTTCCTTCAGGCAAATATCTCTTTGCTGGCTTGGTTGATGGTAGGAACATTTGGGCTAATGATCTTGCTTCTTCTCTCACTACCCTGCAGACACTTGAGGGCATTGTTGGAAAGGGTATTTTCTATTGCATTCATTAACTGTTGCACTTATGACTTTTTTATTTTATGGTGTTAAGAATTCTGGCTGTTTGGTTCTGCAGATAAACTTGTAGTCTCAACATCTTGCTCACTACTCCACACGGCAGTTGATCTTGTGAATGAAACTAAGTTGGATAGTGAGATCAAGTCCTGGCTGGCATTTGCTGCACAGAAAATAGTTGAAGTAAATGCACTGGCCAAGGCATTTTCTGGGCACAAGGATGAGGTACTGCAGTCTGCCACAAGGATTTTTTGTTGTTTGTCTTATGTATGTTTTTATTATATGAATGGTTGAGAATATAGTCTGTAGCATTTACAGAATATTATTTTTAAGTTTACTGTTATAAATTTTGCCCATTAAAGCATTGAGATAATTTTGTAGCCAATCAATATTCTTTGGATGACTCAAAACTATCATTTGGGGTAATTGTTTTATATATGTTGAGATATATGAAGTAAAAGTTTCGAGGGTTCCAAAGAAGTGAAGCTGATTCTTTGTTGTGTTATTTTCTCTCAACTTAAATCCGAGCCATCATACATTTTTCTGTTCATTGGCTGATATGTTTTTCATTGCATATGTTTTACATGCATTGAGAGAAATACTTTGATGTGATTTTCTCATGTGAATATGAGATTCCCCTATGCTGAAACTTAATTTTCATCTTCATGCTATTTTTTCTGATTTTCCTAAAAAATATTTTCTTCATGAAAGCATGCACACACCATTCGCCATCTTTCTTAGCTCTGCTAAAGCCTCATTAGTTATGGATGGTTGAAATTCTTGACTCTGGAATTGAATCATTCCACTTAAGCTGAGAAGTTAACTTTATTCTGTTTGATTGAGCCGTTTGTGTTCCTAGAATTTATCGTTAGTTCCTTTAGACTGAGAGAGTGGAGGGGTAGCATACTGTTGCTGTGAAGTTTTGGTTTTAGTTTTGTTCTTTTTTGTTGTATGAATGCTTCTAAGTGCTTTATTGCATTTTTTCCACTCTCCAGGCCTACTTCTCTTCTAACGCTGCAGCTCAAGCTTCTAGAAAATCCTCCCCAAGGGTGACAAATGAGGCTGTCCAAAAGGCTGTAAGTTACAGAAGTATTTTTTCTTTCACATTTATACATTTTCTTGGTCTTTTGCTGACTTGTTCATTCTTGTTTAGGCTGGTGGTTTGAAGGGTTCTGACCACCGCCGAGCTACTAATGTAATTGCCAGGCTGGATGCTCAGCAGAAGAAGTTGCGCCTTCCAATGCTTCCTACCACCACTATTGGATCTTTCCCACAGACTATGGATCTCAGAAGAGTGCGCCGTGAATACAAGGCAAAGAAGTGAGATTTATTGCTCTTGATGTTGTGTCTTGTCTAATTTTTCATTATTTCTGTTTGTGTTATGCAACTAGTTGTGGTTTATTTTCAGAATCTCTGAGGATGATTATGTAAAGTGTATCCAGGAGGAAATTAACAAAGTTGTCAAGCTTCAGGAAGAGCTTGACATTGATGTTCTGGTTCATGGAGAACCAGAGGTGAGTTAAACTTATAAATAGAATAACTTAGTATGACCAATGAAGCTGTAGTTGCCGCAGAAATAGGATACCAAATTTTTTTTCTGTCTGACTGTCTCTCTTTTCACTTGTATATCTTGGCAATACAGAGAAATGACATGGTTGAGTACTTTGGGGAGCAGTTATCTGGCTTTGCTTTCACTGTAAATGGCTGGGTTCAATCTTATGGCTCACGTTGTGTTAAGCCTCCAATTATTTATGGTGATGTAAGCCGCCCGGAGGCTATGACTGTCTTCTGGTCTTCAATGGCACAGAGTATGACCAAGAGGCCAATGAAGGGAATGCTTACTGGGCCAGTCACCATTTTGAATTGGTCCTTTGTCAGAGATGATCAGCCTAGGTGAGAAGAGTAATCCAACTTATGTTATAATGCTCAGTTTTGAGTATTTTTAAGATGGTTGATTAACTTTATATGTGTTTCCTGTTCTAGATTTGAGACCTGCTATCAGATTGCTTTGGCAATCAAGGATGAGGTTGAGGATCTTGAGAAAGCTGGTATTAATGTCATTCAAATTGATGAGGCTGCCTTAAGAGAGGGTTTGCCTCTCAGGAAGTTTGAGCAAGAATTTTATCTTAAATGGGCTGTGCACTCGTTCAGGATCACCAACTGTGGTGTACAAGACACTACCCAGGTTCATCTTTAATTTTTTCTTATTAAATTTTACTTCCCTTATGTCTTTGCTTTATGACCCGAATGGTCTGTCATATATTGCTTATGTACTCATGGAATATGCAGGTCATGTTGACAAATGCCTTAGCAGTTATTTTCCTTCATGAAAATTACATAATTTATTTGTGAAAATTAATGTGCAACACTTTGCTTGATCATAGGACAAACGAGTTTTTATCTATTTATCTGTTTATTTTTTAGTTTTTCAAAATAGAGCCTGCTGCTTTGGAGCTGTATTGGTGTATATGCACATCTCTTTATGCATTCATCATGAGTGAATAATTATCATCTGAAACATCTTATTGTTAATTTTGACAGATCCACACCCACATGTGCTATTCCCACTTCAATGATATCATCCACTCAATTATAGACATGGATGCTGATGTAATCACTATTGAGAACTCCAGATCAGATGAAAAACTTCTCTCTGTTTTCCGTGAGGGTGTAAGGTATAGTGCTGGAATTGGTCCTGGTGTATATGATATTCACTCGCCAAGGATTCCTTCCTCGCAAGAAATTGCTGACCGCATAAACAAGATGCTCGTTGTTCTTGAGAGTAACTTACTCTGGGTAAACCCTGACTGTGGTCTCAAGACTCGCAAGTATTCTGAAGTCAAGTCTGCACTTAGCAACATGGTTGCTGCTGCCAAGCTTCATCGTACACAGCTTGCAAGCACAAAGTAAGTTCAAAAGATGGCATAAAATTATATCTTGTATGTAAAGTTAGGAGATTATCTGAAGAGATTAAATAATAGAGCGGCTTCGTTTTGAGATAAATTTTCCTTTTCTGGGAGACGATGTTTATTTTTTTCTACTTGTATCTGGACATACTATGTTGGCATTATTACCTCCAATTTTCTTCTTTATAAAGCTATTTTAACTTTACCATATTTGTCTGGTTACACTGTTGAATGAATACCTGGAAAAATGAATAAAAATTCCAGAATGAGTCACTTATTGAGCCTGGACCTTGGAGTTCTGGTATGCATGAGTAGTGATAGATTTGAGCTGAGTTAGTTTGATTGTCAGCTTGGCTCATTTACGCTTGATTGATTTGGGCCATTGTTAGTCAAATCACATAACATTCGAAGTCTCAAATACTCCTTGAATGTTTCCTTGATTAAACCCAAAATTTCGCCCTCACAAAAAACACCTGAATTTGAATTTTTATGCAAGTTTTCATAAGCTTCTTGGATCAATCGTCGATTATGTATTTGATTAAAAAATTCATGTAAATAAAACTAGCGTGAGGGAGTACAGCACGCAGCAAGCACGAATTTGAAGTTTTTCACAAGAGCTCTGCCTCTGAGATGCTCCAAGAATTTGAGACACAGTAATTAATTTTCCAAAAAAAAAAAAAAACCGTATAAGGCGAAGCTGCAGGAGCTCATAAGAGGCGTTGGAGCTTGCCGAGCTACTCCTCCATGAAAGACGGACCTGATCACAATCCTCGTTTCAAGCCCTCCGTTTACATCAATGGCCTCTCCTTTCGCTCGTCTGTTTCTTGCAAATCTTATAGAAACTCCCAAAACGACGCCGCCATGCTCGCTTTTCTCCACTTCACTACTTCTACCTGTAGGACTAATAATTAATGCACTTCAATGAACGACGTCGTGAAATTTTTTATTTATATTTAGTTCACTTTACAAATTATAAATTAAAACAATACTCTCCATATTTTTCTGATTCATTGAAATATGTCGTGCTATTTTTTTACTAAAATTATTAGGAGTGAACATAAAAGGTTTAGAATCATGATTTTTTGTTGTTATAATCATCATCAGGTTCCTCAATATCAAGTGCTGAACCCAGAGCAGGAGAACCAGAAATGGGAGAAACATTTAAGGGTCCTGGGATTTATTTACAATCTTCAGCTGACAAAAATGGTGAGGAATTTCATCATCTTGTGTTTCTTTAAGAAAAAATTATTCTGTGAAATGCTAGAACTCTTTTTTTACATTACTCTATAAACTTTTATTTTTAATTCTCGTATCTGAATGAATCCACTAAAATGCTGGAAAACAGTATTATAATTTTGAATACTAAGAAGGGAAATTTTTTTTTAATATTCCCACCCCCACAACTTCTCATGACTCAAATAGTTCTTGGATTTGTTTATTTGCAAGGAAGATTGGATGCACCACTCTGCCCATCTTTGGATCCTTCATATTTGATTGTCATCAAAAAGAATTAGGTCTGCTTTTAAGTTTATGCTCCCAAGTCCAAGCAGACTGTTTCTTTCTTTTTAACGTCCATTTTAGAGCTGAATAGATTAGACAACTAACCTCCTAAATATTTCTAGTTTGAGAATCAGCTTGTGTGATGATGAAAATTGAAATATTTTTGCACTATGTTTCTTGATTCCATGAGAATGACACATTCTTTATATTTTTGTTAAGCCATAATTGGTTTCCTGTAAGTTGCCCCATCTCTTGCTGTGCTTGCCCGGATACACATCTGTAAGATATTTTACCAGTTGATTTGTGGTTATAGATGCTAACAAATGTCTGCTGAAGAATTATGCTCGACTCAAAAATCTTGAGTCACCAGTGTATTCCAGTGTAACAGAGGCCCAGCTCATTTCCCTTGCTTTAAGGCTACAGTAACAGTTGATGAACATACTTTTGAGAGCCTTGAGTTCTTAACAAATCTAAATCAAGCAGAACATGCTGCTGCAAAAGTAGCTTTAACATCATTGTCATTGGATGGATTTCAAGAGGTAAGTGCCAAAACTGAATCCTCCATTTACTGTAAACAATATGTTAGGCACAAAGATAATCAGTAATTGGTAGAAGTTTGTCTGCATGCACGTGCCTGCTTATATTTGTGTGATTATATAATGTGTTTGATGCTTATGGTTCATATTGTTTTATTCTAATTTTCAAGGATTATCTTTTTGATTATATTCTAAATTTGAGGATGACTATGGCTTTTACAAGAATCTCTTGCAGGAGTTTTGCCAGAGAGAAGGTCTTTCCATGCCAATGTATATGACAATAAAATCTGGTGCATCTCACATGCCGGTATTTTATTCTACTGTGGAAGTAAAAGGTGAGGTCTTTTATGGTAGACCACGCAAATCCAAAAAAGAGGCTGAGATCAACGCTTCTGCAGTTGCTTGCTCAGCTTTAATAGAGAGTATGTTACTCTTTTTTTTTTTTTTTATCGTATCTTGTCAATGTTATTCTATGAGTTACAACTTCAGTTGTTTTGTATCTCTTTCTTGGTTCATTTTGTTATCCTATTTTTGAGTGCTTATCTTGTTTAATTAATTTATCATCCTTTCTTATTCATCTGGATGTAATTTTCTGAGCTATAATAATACTGAAGCTTACCAGATTTTACCATCAAGCCTTCATTAGTCTGTCAGCCTCAGGCCATTCTATTGTATATTTCATCTGTGGCCCATTAGCATAAGTTTCATTGGACCTATTTTCTGTTTCCTGAGTAGTTCCAAGTTTTCCATCCATCATTAGTTCCCTAGTTTTTCATCTTATCAGAGTAAACCAACACTCTTTGTACTAGGCAATTTCACTTCTGAAATCATCAAATAAATTCTGTCATTTGATGATTTGCTTGTCTATTTTATTTTACATATGTGTTTTCAAAACACGTTTGAACTTAGGTGGACATAAAAATGCGTCTCTCCGTCGCACTCTCAATTGTTTCTGCCTCACTGGATTAAGCAACAGAATACCAGAATGTTTAAGTAGGTACCTAAGTTTTCAGATTTGTTCAGGTGGACAGAGTCAAGGAATTGGGTTATCTTCTCACACTACCGAGGCGAATAGAGCTTCCATATCTACCTGTAACTCAGACTTGGCAGTCACTGTTGATTATGAAAACCCCCAAGAAAAAGCAGATGCCCCTACATCTTTAGTATCTAATTACACGTACAATAGTGAAGGTAATATGTACTTGCAATTTCTATTTCCTTGTATTAACCATAAGTTAAAAGCATGAAACATTTTCTGGTTGCATAAGCCAACAATTATACTGATTGTTTCTTCAATCATAGATGACATACTGCATATCACACAATTAGTCCAAGAAGTACATTCAACTGAAACAAAAGCAGCCTATGCAAAGAGCAACTCTGATGAGTCTATTCCATGTATGGATGACACACTGTCAAGCTTTCATATACCCACCTCACCAAAAGGATGCTCAATTCTTTCTCCGCAGACGACAATCAAGCAATTACCGGATGTTTCTTCTCTCTCAATTTCAAACTCAATCGGAACACCTGCAGAAACAAGAAGCTACTTGGTTTGCAACAGTGTGAGGGTTTATACATGCAATCCTGAGATCACTTTCCCCAAGGGCATCACACTGGTGCCAATTAGCAACAATCGGTGGGTGGCTGTGAGCTTGGAGTTCCTAAATGAAACCAATTAGAAAATGCTGCTTTCTGATAGCTACGGCTGTCGCCTATACATCATAATATGACTTATGGATGTTTCTATATTGAAATTTGAAGTTGACATAAAAGACTTGTTATACATCTTATAAACTGAGACGAGTAGACATAAATCCATACTAAATAATAACCATTGCTATACTTTTAAATTGTCTGTTGTATGACATTTTCGGCTGGTGAAGTAGTTTCACTTATGTGACGCGTTGTCTTTTTGGATTGGAAATTTACCTTCTTCCCAGTAGAGCTGGCAAGGTTAAACACCCCTTCATTTCTTTGTTTTTTCTGAAATTTCTGACATATCGTAAACACATAATTATACGGGGAAATAATTAAAATGACTCAATATTAAATCTTTCAAGCAAATTTAATGCAGTTTTTAGTGAATACGCGTATCCATAAATTTGCGTAATGGCTCGGCAAACTATTGTTGGCGACAAAAATATATTGGCACCATGTGGAGTTATTATTGCATGTGGTGCTGAAGTTCTATGCATACTTCAGCATTTTCGAGACAAATTTTGACTCAAAAAATGGCAAAAATTGTTAAGAAAACAATTGTTATCATATTTACTTGATTTTACTATAAAGATTGAAGATTTTAGGGTGGATTTATAGTGCATCTAATATTTAGAATCTCGATATGAAAATTTTAATGAGAAAACTAAACTTTTGTCAATTTTGATAGTTTTTCTTAATGAAATAGTGTGAAATGGTTGGTGCAACTGTTGGTTTTGAATTGGAGTAAGAAAATGGTGAAAATGTGGTGATTGAATAGTACATGTAGTTTATAATAGTCATACGTGATTCGCATACACCGTATGAATTACACATGGTTAACGATGTTAGGGACGTGAGTGTTATGTGCACTTTTTAGAATTAAAGGGGGAAAAAACAAAATACAATTTTGTGGGTTTTTTTTTAAATCAATTTTTAGTAGGGGTTTGTAGTACGAGAATTAAATGAAATTGATCAAAATATGTCATGTATTACCCATTTTACCCTTGAATATTCTTCCTTTTCCTATATAAAGCCACCAATATCTATACTATTAGTCACACTAATCTTTGAAATTTTTTTTTTCTCTCATACATTGTCTTTTCGCATCGGTTGTTTAATAGTAGGAAAGAAAGTTTGTGTCCAAAGTTTAATTTTCTAGGTATTTATGCGAACTCTTATTGGAAATTCATTCTATGTTAAATTTAATAGAGGGTTACTTGATATATTTTTTTGGTAGTAGTAGTTAGGAAATGTAGTAGAACTTTAGAAGGACTCAATTAAAATTGATACAAAATTAGAGGGGTAAATTGTAAACTCACTATAGTGATGTAGTTGATATTTATCGAAAACCCTAAATTGTAATTGGTTGAACATAATCTCAACATTATAATTGACAATCAATAAATCTTAGAACTTAAACCCTAAATCCTAAAGTTGATATTATCCTGTGAAACAATATCACAAACAAAATGATAATTATATCAATGTGCTTTATACTCTTCTAAAACATATGATCCTTTATCAAATGAATAACATTTTGGCTATCACAATATATAACAGTCACTTGTTAATATGAATTGAGCTTATCAAATAAATCTCTTAACTAAATAGCTTCTCCCAAACTCCAAACAAGAATTAGTAATGCCTTACAAGTATCTCAAAATCCAATTCAAAGTCTACCAGTGTTCTTTACCAGGATTAGACATGTATATACTAACAATATTAAATGCATGTGAGATGTGAGGACGAGTGCAAATCATAGCATACATGACACTACTAATTGCACTAAAGTAAGGAACATGTGACATATTCAATATCCTTTTCTAATTGTGATGACAAAACTATGGAGAGACTAAAATGGGTAACAAGTAGAGTACTTACAAGTTTAGCATTTTTCATCCTAAAATGCTTTAAGACCTTTTTTATGAAACTCTTTTGAGTTAGATGCAATTTACCTATAATTTTATCTCTCTTAATCTCCATACCTAAACCTTTCTTAGCTACTCCTAAAATTTTCATCTACAATTTTCTACTCAATTCTGATATCAACCTATTGATCTCAAATATATTCTTGGCAATAATAAACATATCATCAATATACAATATCAAATAAATGACTGAGTCATCATCAAGTTTTCTAAAATACATACAATTATTATACTGGCTCTATGAATAACCATGCTCAACCGTAACAAAATCAGATCACTTATACCACTGTCGAGGAAATTGCTTCAAACCATACAATGATTTCTTCAATAAGCAAACATGATCTTCTTTACCTTCAATCTCAAAACCTTCAGGTTGTTGCATATCACTTCAAAAAATTATATATTTTATGACAAATATATTTGCAATGCATATAATTTTGTTATCATATGTTAGTTTTTGGTAACGTTTTTTATAATTGTCATTAATTATTTAATATTGTGATAATTATATATATTGTCAACAAAATTCGAGTTATTCGTCACCAATGTTCATATTTAGTAATGAATGATTAAATTTTGTCATTCTTTCGTTTGGTAACAAAGTTTACATTAAATTTAGTAAAGAAAATAATTTTATGATGATATAATATATATTTATGACGAACGCATTGTCATAATATTATATCATTTGATGACATAATATAAGCTTGTCATCAATTAACATATAGGAAAAATAATTATAAAATATTATTTTTGTGATCATTTTAATTGTCATAGTTAATTTTTTTTGTTACATAGTATAATATTCATTACGATTGATGTGGAGATAAAATCTTATTTGGTGACAATTTAATTAGTTGTCACTAATAGTGAAATTTCCTACCAAAATTTTTGGAGAGAACACCTTTAATGACAATTATTTGCGTCACATAATATTATATTTGGTGGCAAAACAATTATCGTCACTTATGCACATGAAAAATATTATTGACGAATTATTATTGTCACTAATAGGGCTAGATTTGAGTTAAACCAAACACGAATAGATATATATTTGTTTTTAATTCATTTGTTATGGGTTCAACTAATGTTTGGATTCGTATTTGCTAAAATTTTTTATAGTGAAGTTTAAGTTTGTGTTCAAATTTAGGTTTGAGTAGTTCGTTTTGGACTTTTTCAAATTGAACTTAAAAAAGGAACTTCAACATTTTTAGTTTGAATCTAGCCTTAGTCACCAATACATTTATTCATACAGACAAAAAAGAAAAAAACGTCATAGTTAATGGCAAACATAAATTATGTCATGTATACTTTTTGAGATGAAGTTACGATGATAGTTCTTGTAATAACAAAATTTTGTCATAAAAACAATTTAGTGACAAAAATAATATTTTATGTGACAAATTTTGACGTCATAATTTATCAAATTTGTTGTAGTGTATAAATTTGTTCCTCAAGCTCACCATGCAAAAAGATAATTTTAACATCCAATTGTTCTAACTCTAGATCATACATAGCAACTAATGCAAACAAGACACGAATAGAGCTATGTTTAACAACATGGGAGAAAAAATCATTAAAATTAATTCCAAGAACTTGACTACAACCCTTTGCAACCAATTGAGCCTTGTATCTAGCATCTACAACACTTGGAATGCCTTATTCTTCTTAAAGATCCATTTACAATCAACAATCTTCTTATCTTTAGGTAGTTTAACCAATTCTAAAGTCTTGTTCGTATGGAGAGACTTCACCTCTTCTTGTATAACAACTAACCTCTTAATTGAATCATCACAATAAATAACCTTTAAATATGTGAAAGGTACACCAATGCTATCTGTTTCTTATGCGACAACCAATGCATATGCTACATAATTTGTATCTATTAATCTTTAAGGTATTTTCTTCTCTTCTCTACCTATTCTTTACAATAGAATATTTTTCTACTTCTGTCTGAATAGAAGTAGATAATTGAATTAGGTCTTGTTGTACAACCTTATCATATGGAGTTCACTGCTCTACCTAAAACTTCACTTGTTTAAATGATTCGTTCGCACCTTTATCAAAAGAAATGGAAAGCTCTATTTTCGGTTGAAACATAATAGACTTATCAAACATAAGATCTTTATTGATTATTGATTTAGGTGATTTTGGATCAGAATACCATACCTTATACCTTTTTGCACCAAGAGGATAACTAATAAATATCTCATTTTTAGATTTAGGCTAAAGTTTAACATCATTAATATGAACATAAGTTGGACATCCAAATATTCTCAAGTCAAAATAATCACTTAGTTTAATAGGCCATACCTTATTTAGAGTTTTGTAGTCAATGGTTATAGATGGAGAACAATTCATAAAGTAATAGGTTGTTGAAGCTACTTTTACCCAAAATCTTTAGGTAGGCCAAAATTAGATATGATGTAATAAACTCTCTTTAATAAAGTTTTGTTCAGACATTCAACTACACCATTATATTGTAGGGTCCCTTTAACTATAAGATGTTTGACAATACCCTTGTTCTTATATAAGCTAAATTCACTATAACAAAACTTTAACCTATTATCAGTATAAATGCACTTAAATTTTTTGGCTTGTTTGCTTTTCTACCAAAGCCTTCAACTATGTAAAGATAATAAATACATCATTTTTGTGCTTTAGAAAATAAACCATGTCTTCCTAGAGTAATCATCAATGAGGGAAAGTATACACTGAGCACCTCATTTTAAATGACAAGGCCCTTAAAGATCTAAATAAACATAATATACAATATCTTTAGTTTTATGAATTGTTGTACTGAAACTGACTCTTTTCTGTTTGCCAAAAACACAATACTCATAAAACTTCAATTTTGATGTACTCTAATCATATAAAAAACTGTTTGCTTAGGGCATTTAGTCACTTTTCACTCATGTGTCCCAACTTCATGTTCCATAATTTAGTAACATTAGAATTTGACATAGATGATGAAGAGACAATGACTATATCTGTAATACTAGATCCTTAAAACATATATAATCTGCTAGTTTGTTTTGTCTTTATCACAATAAGAGAATCTTTTAAAACCTTCAAGATTCCATCTGCATCAGTGAAGCTATGAATTTTCATCTCTAAGTCATTTAAGAATATAAGGTTCTTTGACATATCAGGAACATGTCTCTTTTCTATCAATGTTCTTACTATACCATCATATATTTTAAATTTTATTGTGCCTATCCTAATAACCTCATAAGGGTGTCCATCACCCATTAATATCACTCCACCATTTATTGAATCATAAATGGAAAACCAATCTTTATAGAGACGAATGTAATAAGAGCAAACAAAGTCTAAAAACCCTCCTTTGCCTAGGCTTACAGTTGACTTCTGTTACAAAAATAACATCACATTCTACACTTTATAATATTAGCTTCAACTGGCTTCTCATCATTCTTTTAATCTTTATCCTTGTTTTACTACTTATTTTTCAATTTGAAACAATCCACCTTAGTGTGCCTCTTTTTCTTATAGTAATTACAAGTCAAAGTCCTATATTTTGATTTTGATTTAGATTTAGGTTTATAGCTGTTGCCAAAATCTTTGTTAATGGACCTTACTCTAACAATTAGACTTTCTATTGGATTGTCATGATGGTTAGATAAAATTTCTTTATCCATAAGCTCTTTTGAAAATAAAGTCGATTTAACCTCCTTCACAGTTAGTGTAGTCTTACTCAAAACCATTGTATCTCTAAAGTACTTATAAGATATAGGTAAAGAAATAAACAAGATAAGAGCTTGATCTTCCTTTTCGTACTCAATATTCATTTCTTCATATCCATAGGAATGGAATTATATTCATTAATATGAGATTTCAAAGATGTACCTTCTACCATATTAAGCATGTGCAAGTGGTGCTTCACGACTAAAAAAGAAAAAAAAGTGGTGCTTTATGACCAACTTACTTGTGAGGCTTTTCGTCATGTGTAATGACTCAAATTTAGTCTATAAATCTTTCATTGTCTTCTTATTAATGACTTCACGTAAAACCTTGTTGGATAAGTACAACTAAATGGTAGTTAGGGCTTCATCATCCATCTCTTGTTTAGGATTTTGGGTCATTTTGGCTGGTAATTTCTTCTTCCCCAATAAAGCTTTCTGTAATTTTTTGCGTCAAGTTTGTCTTCATCTAGCCTTGCCACAAAGAAAAATTATCATTGCAGTCATATTTCTCGATATCAAATTTTGTCATTGTCATAATTGATCCTAAAATAAGTTTAAAGTGGCTTCGATGTCAATTTGTTAAAATAAAGACAAATTTATTTAAGCTAAATAAATTTAATGATAAAATAAAAAAAATAGACAGGACATAAATTTACGTGGTTCATTGTAAGCCTATGTTCATAGGTGAAGGAAGACAATAAAATTCACTAATTAAACTAAAGAGTATAAAATTATATGTAGAGATTTAACACTCAAATCCTAAATCCAAATACACCCAATGAACTTTCTCCTCAAATAATCTTCTACGCTATGACTAACTAATTATTGAAAACTAAATCTGTTACAAATTGGAAGGAATTACAAACTCTCTAGGCTGCACTTTTAAATCTCTCTCACTTAATTACTTGGCCAAATAATCATATTTATATGTACAAATTTTAAAAGAAAAAAGGAAAACAAAATCCTAATAGGAAAAGGATTTAACAAAATTGTAATTAAATAAAGGATTTGTCCTTATTAAGTCAAAGATTTGGGTCAATCTCTTTAGCTATATTTGATTGTTAAATTTAAGACTTAATTAATAGTATAATTTAGTTAGATGTAGGAAGCAAACAATTATGACAGTATGAGTAATATTGTTGAAGAAAGAAACAAAGATTGGTAAGATATTGACGGAGATGAAAATGAAAATGAAAATGAAGAGAGTTGTAGGGATAAGCAAAAAACTAAAAAGAATTCAATGAAAAGTTTGGACAAAACTTTAAAGACTATAAATACTTTTTTAATAATTTTTGAAAGTTATAAAGACAAGCTTGAAATAAGTCTGAAACAAATGTGAAGTTTGATACAATCTAATGACATAAACTTGAACCAAACAATTTGAGACCTGAATAAGTAGACCCAAAGTATGAATTCAAAATATCTTTGAGCCCAAACTTAATCATGCTAGACCTGATTGAATAGGTCTGATTGATAGACCTACTCTTAGCATGATTGGTATTTATACCATATACTTCTAACTATTAAAAGGAGGATTGATAAAAAGCATTAAGATGAATTATTTGACTATAGTTAAAGTGGTATAAATAGTACTTAAATTAATTAAAATGAAATATTTGAGAATTAGGGGTGCATATGATTCGGTTTAGAAAATTTTTAAAATCAAACTTAAAAAAGCGTTAGACAAAGTATTAAACCATATCATTTTATGCTTTAAAACAAACCAAAATTGAACTAGAAATTTACAGTTTGATGTAGTTTGATTTATAACTTGAGTTCATAAA
The DNA here is from genome assembly GCA_026122585.1 of Anacardium occidentale. Classification (NCBI taxonomy): domain Eukaryota; kingdom Viridiplantae; phylum Streptophyta; class Magnoliopsida; order Sapindales; family Anacardiaceae; genus Anacardium; species Anacardium occidentale. Next base: position 52,424 of record JAJEJH010000825.1, read on the forward strand.
ATTAAAAAACAGTATTACTAATTAATGATGCTTAACCACTCACATATTCTGTATTTTATTCCTTTATCTATCTATGAATATATTTTTTTTAAATTTAATTCATGTTAGTATCAAAACTATAGTAGACTGAATATACCAGAGATTATAAATATACAATGTTGTCTATACAATTAAATGTACTATTAATTATGAATATGAAAAGTGAAATACAAGTTAATATTCGTGATGAGAAAATTTTGAATCTTAATTAGTAGTGACATATATTTCATATTTAATTTTGATTAATATGTTATTTCTTTGTCAAATCATTAGATACAATATGACAAATCTACTATTTCTACATACAATCACTCCTTACTAACATTCGAAATTGCAAATTTCGAATAGTTTGATATGTTTTTGCAGTTTGAATTATTTTACACAGACCCTGTTGAGTATAATCAGTACTTGCGAGATTGTTTTCTTTTTTCTGCATTAAGGAGCAATTAAACTCACACAGGCAGACATGCACCAAATCCCCAGAAATGAAGGTTTAATTTATTATAAAACATAAAACAGAAGATAAAATTGAATTCTTAATTCAAATTTAAATATTTTAATAACATAAAAAAAATATAACCAGGCAACAATTATTTAAAGCTTAAGAGACAAATTAAATCATAACGAATGTTCAAGCTGATGATCATTATTTTTTGTAATGGAATGTATTCCTTCAGATAAATCAAGTTAAAGTACTCGATGATCATTAGTAATAAGAGAGGCCTTTTTTTTTTTTTTTTTTCAAATGCTTGAACCACAAAGTTGTAAATGAAAGAAAGTCTTAAGATCATAACTTTAGAATTATGTATTTGTAAAATAAATAGAAAATCATCTAAAGCTTGAGAGATAAATCAAGCTTTGATGAATGATCATCCTGATGATCACTTTGTAATTGACCCTCTCCCTTCAGATAGTCACCACTGGTGGGACGCTTATTTGCTGCAATGCTCGAACACTTGTTTGCTGCAATGCTTGAACCCTTGTGAGCCTGCATCAAACCCTGTTGCCTGAGTTTTTCAAAATCTAGCCTTGAATTCATCAAGACTTTTCCATTGCCCAACCGATCCCGGAGAGGGAGCCATGGAAACGCCGCAACCGGCCTTCGAATCAGTGAAGACTGCACACTAGCCCCAAGTGGTGATCTATTATATGATCCATAAAAAGGGATTTGATGATTTAAAGTCGAAAAAGGATAATAAGACAAATGATGATGCCCTAGAGCCCCCATCTCCATCTCCTTACGTCGTTTCGCTATTGCACGCTCTTGTTTATGTGCGTTTTGATGCCCTCCCAAGGCCTGTGATGTAGAAAAGTTTTTGTTGCAAAAGTTGCATGAGAAGCCTCTTTGTTTTGGTTGTTTTTTGTCGCGTATGGTTTCAATAGATGATAACAACTCGTTGGATTGAAACGAAGAACCCATATTAAAGAGTTTTAGTTCGACTTCAGATCCACAAACTGAATCATCATTATCATTAATCTTTTGTTTAAACAAAAGTTTAAAATCTGATTTGGGTTGTTTTGGTTCAGATGACTCTTTATTTGGGGTCTTTTCATGTGAAGAAGATGAGTTGATTGAGACATCTGAAGGGGACGGTTTGCTAGAAATTAGGGTTTCCATGGTAGTAAGACTCAGCTTGAGAAAGGTACATGAAAGACATGTATTTATTGAGTATTGCACCTTCGATTATGGAAGGAACTTATGAAATTACAACTCACAAGAGGTTTTCAAATTTAAACATGTGGTAATACATTAATGTCAAGACATTATCACAGGGATTATACTTCTGAATTAAACATTATAAGATCTCATATTATCTCAATTGGAAAGTTAATAACAAAAACATTTGATCTTTTATTGTTTAAAATAGAGCTTTTGAGAGGTTCAATCAAACAAAACAATGTCCCTTCAATTTCAAAAATAACAAAAATTCTCTTCTTGTTAATTGGTTGTCAATGTATTATTAAAATTTTTAATGTGATAGGTTAATGAAATACAGAGATTTCTGTTTCTTAATTACACCTATGAGGGATTCTTTTTTCTAGCTCTTTTCAGATTATTTAGTTTGATAGTTTAAGCCACCGGAGAGACAAATTATATTGCCTTTAATGGGAATTTTGGATTAAATTGTTAACTACAGATATAAATATGAATCCGTATTCGAGTTTGAAAAGGCATGTGAAACAGATCAATGTTGTACATTGACTATTCTATTTTTAATTATGGAAGGAAATCACGTTACTTGGTTATGAAATGTAAAATTAATGCTAAATAATCCAAGTGTTAAACTGATGACTATGCTTGCTCAAGTTTTGAGTCAGAAAATGCGGTTTATCTCAATCATTCCAAATATATAATGAATTAATTAGGAATATGTGTGCTTCTTTCCATTTGAATAATCACAATTCCATAATTATTACTGAATAAATAATTAATGTCGAGAAAGAGAGACTTGATTCGGACACATGCTTAATACATTGTATCTCAAATTCCTATTTAATGAGTTAATCGTTGCTCAGTTGGAAATCCTAATCCGAAGAGTAATATTGAGGCCAACGGTTATCCTAATTAATAATAATAAGATTGCATGATAAATTTTCTTAAGTTTGAAACTTTTTTTTTTCACTCAAAATTTGTTAAAATAATTATTAAATTTTACATGAAAATATTGAAATGATAAACAAATCTTTAAACTAAATAACAATTTATTCCAAAATTATATTAAATATATAATTCTATTAAAAATAATTAAAAAAATTAAAATTAACTATTGTTGATGATATTTATTACCAATAATTTTGAGTATAACATTGATCAATGCAAATTTAGTATGAATTCTCTGCTTTGTTGACAATGACTGTTATTGGCAATGACTACAAATATTTCAATGTAGGTAGGATGAAATGAGAGTAGATAGAAATAAGAAAAAACAAGTACTTAATGTTAACGCGTAATTTGTTTATACTATTATAAATATTTATTAAAATTCATGATTAACTTTGATAGATGAATGAAAAAATTGAATCTTTAAATTTAAATTATAAAAATTTTCATCAAACTTCAGGTGGGAAATGTCATTCCTTGAATAAAAAAGTTAAATAAAATAAGGTAGTGTTGATTTAAATTTTCCTATATTTCACTGCCAGCTTCTATTTAGTTTTGACTTAGAAAGGAAATTTTTTTTTTCTTGAAATAATAGAAATTATTGAAAGCATGCTTAAATTTCCATTATAAGTAGAAATAATATAGTTGAAAACTACTATTTTGATTTTTCGTTATTAACTAATGTACAAATTAAAAAGACTTAAGTTGGTTTGCTATTATATTTAGGATAATATATTGATATAAGTAAGAGAATGAACAAGACACATAATTTCAACATGGTTCGTCTTAATAATCAACATGCTGATTTTTAGAGTGTTATTATTAGTTTGAGTGTAGTACAATAACTTATAATGTAGTGGTAGTGTCTATTGTTGTTTCTATGTTCCTCTCTCTCTCTTTCCTTATATTTGTTTATGTATAGGATTTTTTAGAGGAAAAAAGTTTATTTCCTATAGATTAGAACCTTAATCAATAATTAGAATTCAAATGAGAGGGACATGCCTATATCAACAACATCTCATTTAGGGAGAAATTAAGGTCTTGTTCAATGAGTGTTATAAGGATGTCATGCTAAAAAATCTAAGTAGGTCTCTTTTCTAATAGGAGTATAATCATAACCTCAATTTTCAGAGAGTTCCTTACTTGGTAGATTGTTGAGTTGGAGTCGTTTGATCATTGGTCTCTTTTTGAGATGTTTATGGTGGAGTTGGTGTTTTAGAGCCAATGCTTTTGATGATACAAATTCATAATTAAGTCAACTTACAACTTATGGTGGCATTCTTTATCTGTCAAGGGTTATATGTATGCTAAGATTAATGTTTTTAGAATGGATGAATTGTAATGAGGGGATTTGTGCATGTTAACTGATCATGAGAAACCTATGTTCACAAATGGTTGCTATTCTAAAAAGCATCCACAGTTTTAGTATTATCATAAACTAGGACACGTGCAATATCGTTAGGATTATTATAGTGTTGAAAAATCTTACTAAGAGTTGGTTATAAATATCACATGTCAAAGTTATTTACCAATAATTTTATGTAATACATAGGTGTATAATGTGGACGTACCCATTAAACTGACTTATTGATAGGATTTTATATTGATGGTTACCTTAATATCTATGAAATATATCCTCTAAAAAATAATGATACATATGATCATTTGACTTAAGATTGCTAAACTGTCTTATACAATGATCGATATGATTGAACACTAAACTAATGTAGTTCTTGAGAAAAGGTTGCTAAAACAATAGGGATAGGCTATATTGAAAGATGTACGAAGACTATGATGGACCAATATAAGATTTATCACTCTTAAGTATGGGAACTAATAAAAAAAAGTATGGGAGCTGATATCTGTAGTAAGTTTACTGATAGGCATCAGTGAGCACTTGAATTTTATAGCCATGATGGGATTAAGTCATTGCTCTAACTAATATCATTCAATTATTGATACAAACGTCATTCTGTGCATATCAAGGATATTCTAAGGTAGACACTAATTATATGCCTTAACATTGAAAAGATATTGTATGATGAAATATTCAAATTATATGATACTTGTTTTATTATCCCTAAATTCGTTGATAAAATAGTGAATGATCTGCTTGGTATGAGGCCAGGATATATTAAAGGACTTAGACATGACCTCAAACTAAGTGTATGCACATCTACCTATAGAACTATAGAGTTTGAGGAAACTCTTAAAATGACACAAGATGAGCTACAAGTATGTAAGATTATGGAGGAATTTATGGCATCTATGTTGAGAAATCAGTCAAGTTCACCACCATCTTGAGCATTGGATTGGAAAATTGAAATAATTTTTTATTTAGCTATTTTCTTCACTTCCCTTTACGACTTTTCTCATTGAATTGAAACGCATTATATTTTCTAGACTATATTTTCATATTTTATGACATTGCTTATAATCCTAAATCTTTGATGGATAGATGAAATTGATATTAGTAGAAAAAATTAGGATCATTTTGAAATATGGTAGAAAACTTATAAGGTAAAATGAAATTTTGCCAAAATATGGAATTATAATATGTAAGAATTTGTTACAAAATTGATCAAGGGTGTTTATATAATTTAGCAATTGGGTATATTAGTCATTACAGTTGCTATATGTTTTGAGTGCAAGATGGTTATTAGGTGTAAGGGTAGTTTTGTAATTTTACTAATTTAAAAAAAGCAAAATAGGAAAAGAAAGATCTATAATAGAGTTAGAAAGGAGAAAAATGAGAAAAAGAATGGAGAGAAAGAAGGGAAAAGACGCGAGAAAGAGGAGAAGAAGATAGAAAGAGAGAGAAAAAATTTCTAGATTTTTGTTTTCATGTGCCCATATTAAGTTAGATTTATTTGTGTTTTGGGATATTTTAGTAAGTGAGGCTTAGACCATTCAAGAGAATAAACGTCAAGTAGTTGAGAGAGCTTGATGTCACTATTAATTACTAGTGATTGTCGAAGTTTGAGTAAGAGAGAGAGAGTTCATCAGCTAACTTTCCAAGGTAGGTATAATACTTACTTTCAATTTGGGATTTGAGATTTAATGCATCCACAAGCTCTATAATCATGCTAAATTGATGGTTAAAGGATAATTATATGATATAACACAATTTTAAGTTGAATTGAAGTTGAATTTTAAGGAAATTAAAAAATTGATTATGTTTATGTTTGAAAGAAATTAAATTGAGCAGGATTAATTTATGTTTATAAGTTGATTTTAAGCATAAATTGATGATTACAATTATTTGAATACGATTAAGTGATGATAGAGAAATACGATGAATATGTGAAAATTTTGCTTGTGTTTGGTATGAAGTTAGATTCAAAAATGTTTTAAAAATGTTTTTGGATGATAAATGATGAAGGTAAGATGATTAAGTGAAGTGATTAAGTTGAGAAATATAGAATTGGGTGAAATTGAAATTGAGTTTCAACATGTTAAGGTTGATCAATAGGTTATGTTTAGGCTAGTTTTTCATGTGAGAATCAAATTGTTAGATGTCGATTTTTGAGCTAGACATGAATTATGCCATATGATGATCATTTAGGATCAATCTTGGTTGGAAAATGACCGAGATTCTAGAAGATCTAATGGCTACAGTCAACTAAATCTGTAGAATGGTAGAACACTAATCTTGATAGAGTTGATGAATAGCACTAGTTTGAGTAAAGATTTATGTTGAATTCCAAGTTTATTGATGAATGTTCTAAGTTGATAGTAGTAGCATGACATGAGGTGAATAGTTAGGATAGATCTTAGCTAGAAAAGCATAAAGATTTCAAAGAGATTGAGCTGGTCGAAGTTGGCCAAATGTACAAAATTGAGACATGCTTAGAGATGAGCTACAATATGATTTTAGGAGAATCTCATAGAAAATGAATTGATATAATTTTGTTAAAGTAGTTGCATAAGTTTTTTACATATTTGTTTGAATTCAGTTGAAGTAATACGTGTTATATCTTATGAATTAGTACATGTATTGGTAATCATTAGACAAGATTAGTTAGAAGAAAGGCATCATTTTCTTAGTTAATAGAAAATTGATTATATGTTTGGCCGAAAGTTTTGAAGCAAATAGTAAAAGATTGAATAAAAACCCATTTTGAGACCTTGATTTAGGTAGCACGTTTCTCAATAAATAAAGGATTGTATTAATGGTTATTATGTTCGTTTAAGCAGTACGTTATGTGCATATTGAAAGTATATGTTGTGTTATGCTTGAATGAGATTAGAGTGTTAAAGTAGTAAACTTGAACCTAAAACAGAAAGCAAAAAGAACATCACTACATCCAGTTTATGAAAATAGCCATAACCTAAGCTATACAACTCTAATTAACTTAACCTTTATGGTGTGGAAAGATAATACATATAGCTATAACTTTCATGTTTTGATAATGACCTAGATCAAGCTTTACAATAGTGAAAAAGTGGCTTGAAAGTGACAACAGTATAGTGTATCAACTATTAGGATTATTAGGTATGCATAGTTCAACCCCTTTAAGCCTAAGATATGGTCTTTGTAAGTTTATAGGATTATATATAGATAAAACAAGAAGAATTAGAGAAGAAAAGATTGTATATAAGATCGTGATTTGCACCTCTAATAAGTAAGTTTTTTTTTTTTATGCATATGATATCAAATGTTATTTCAATATAAACTAATGAAAACTAAACAATGCATATTGTAAATACGTTAAGTATAAGAGAAATGAGATTTATACTTTACATGATTTTTATTCTTTAGCTTTTATGAGATTTAAGTTAAATGTTAGAGAGAAGTGTTTTATGTTTTAAGTATAGAAGTTGTTAAATGCTTTGAAGAAGAAACAACACATGTTTTACTAGATTTATAAATTTAAGATTCATGCTTTATATGACTTATACATTCAATTTTTTAAAACTTCAAGCTAATTGTTAATGAGAATGCTTTATGTTTTACATAAATGCTTAAGCGAGATAAGAAAGCTAGAAAGAAAAAAAATGAGTTATAGTTCTTTTGAGTTGAAAGTCTTGTATCAATGTAGTATAATTTGATGGTTGCTTTTATCACATGAGATATCTCCCATGAGGTGAGCGTCTCCCTCGAGGCAAAGTTAAGTATTTTTCTGAAAGGTGGAACAACTTCGAGATGTCCAAAACCTAAACTGCTATACAGTTGCCATATCTCCTATGAGGTGAGAGCTTCTCTCGAGGTGAAGGCCTCCCTCAAGGTGAGGTTAAGTATTTTCCCACGAGGTAGAACATAATAATCCCTGGTTAAGACACGAAGAAAGAACAAGGGTTTCAGATTACATTAAGTTACTTTATGTTTTCTAAAAATTTTCAATAGTTTGAGTTACCTTAAATTACTTTATGTTTCTTATAGTTATCAAGAGTTAAATTACTTTAAGTTTGCTTTACGATTTCAAAGAGTTATCTTGATTTATGTTTTGAACAAGAAGTTATTTTAAGTTTGCTTATACTTTTTAATAATTTCCAAGATTAATGTTTTGAGTAGAGTTTTAAAATGAGATGTCATGACAAATATAATAAATTATAGTCCTTATGAATCTTTAGTGATGGAGGCGACAATATGATCTTATATGAGCACCCTTAGTATGAAGATACTTAAGTTTCATAACAAAGAAATGGTTTTTGGACTATTATTCTATGGGTTGGTATTGCAATTTTTCTTGGAGTTTTCTAACATTTGTTTCAATTGCATGTAGCAATAAAGGTTTAGTCTATTCAAGAATTGACTTTTCAAGAGATGAATCAATGCGTGAAGATTTGCTTGTATGAATAAATAATTGGTAAGGTTTATTTAAATTGAGACACACACACTTGAGACACTCTAGGTTGTCAAAAGTATTGATATTTTGATGATATTTATACTATGTGTATCTAGCTTCTCTTGCTTTGGGTTTTGAACTTTATATTTCTTAAAAAAACTTGCGAGGTTGTCAGATAAAGATATATATATTATATGTTTGTATCTTTTATGAGAAAGGATTTAGCCTGGCTTAAGTTTTCATATGGTATAATATTTTAGATTTTCAATTATAAAATATCGTATTATGTGAATGTAAGGTTGAAAGTACTTAAATTTAAGCAATTATAATTGTAATTTTATTGGTTGGAGCAGTACAACTGTCGCTCCAATCTATAACTGTTAAGGTTTTAGAAATGATTTTCAGTTTCAACTTTAATTAAAGAGATTTAAGAGTTCAGATTACCATACTTTATATTTATTTATCATGACAAAGTTTTCTATTATTTTATATATATGACTTTTAGTAGTCTTACAAGCTAAGATATATGTTAGTGCATGCCTTTATTTATTATTTGGTATATTAGCATTACAGTTCTATTATACCAATAAAAACATTTATGAAAGTTCTCTTAGAATTTTGTTATTTCTTGAGTTGAGTATAATCACAAGATGATTTCCATTAACTTACTCGTGCTCGGGAATCAAGTTACTAAATACATACATGCCAAGTGGTAACATTCGAATCGAATTTAATTTTGGGGTTACAGGTGCTATAGGTTTCATCGTCTTTAGTGATATAATAGGTGATAAAAATACACTTCTATCATCTATAACCTTTAGAGATAGACATAAGGTAATTAATGACATGACAAATCTATTTCATCATTTACATTTTTAAGTGGCAAATTGATTACCTTTTAGTGACAAATAAATGCATTACTAAAGGACAAATTTGTTGTAGAGCCTCTATATTAGAGTTAGCAATTATAGCTTTTTTTTTTTTTTTTTAATTTTCAACATATAGCACCATCACCCAAAAAAAAAAACATAACCATTGACAGAGGAATTAATGTTTGATAGTGTGTTCCAATCAGCATCACTATAACCTTCAAGTACAGCAAAATATTTTTTATAAAACAAACTATAGTTTTTAATGTGAGATAAATATTACATAATTCTTCCCATGACATGCTAATGCTCTTTACTTGACTTGCTAGTATATCTACTTAAAACTCTTACTACATAAGATATCTCAAGTCTAGAGCACTCAATTGCATAACACAAACTGCCAATCAAACTAGCATATTCCTTTTGATTAGAAATGTTATTATCACTTTCAACAAGAAACAAGTGAATACTGGAATCAAAATGAGTTGCCACATGCTTAAAATTAGCATAATTATATTTTTTTTCAAGATTTTCTCAATATAAAGTGATTGATCAAGAAACATACCATCACTAATTCTAGTGATTTTAATGCCTAAAATAAAATTTGTCTCTCTAAGATCTTTCATATCAAAATGGCTTCCAAGCATTTTCTTTGTATCTTGAATAATGTGTAAGTTAGATCCAAAGATCAACATATCATCAACATAAAGACAAATAATCATATGTGAATTGTTGAAAGATTTATTAGATATGCACTTATTATACTCATTTATTTTAAATTCATTAGCAATGATGCAATAAATAAAACAATAGATGAAGAGGTAAGGCTACCCATAATATTTTATGAAATAACTTGACTCGTACTATTATAGATTTAAAAGGAAACTTACCTTTATAAAAAATTGCATCATTGAATTCAAAAGTCACATTGCTTTCAGAGATAACATAGGCCACCTTAAGGAGATTTAGATAGAATAACACCTTACCTTTTCACCTCTTGAAATGGACACCAAGAAACTTAAAGATCTCTCATTTGATTAACAGGTTTGTCTTGTGCAACCTTTATATTTTTGAATCTCTTTAAAATTATTTGTGAAAATGGAATAAAATTATAATTATATTACAAATAAATACAAGAGGAATAATGAACATTGCCTAAAACTATAAGGCCCTATTGTAGATATCTCGTTATCTTTAAAGATATTCGAGCCCTCTAGAGTTATCAAAGCTTATAAACTAGTGTAGTAAAGAAAACTCTTCACCCGTCACTTCCAAGATATAACAATCCAACAATTCTGTTATTTGGATTATTATAACTCTACACAAGTTACTATACCCAAACTATTTCAAAAAAACACCTTTCTCCAACTAATATTTTCTCTTAAATAAAAGTTGAAAATATGTGAATAAATGAATGATATCAATTGCTTATATACTAATCTTCACCTTTCATATTTTCAACTCATTATAAATTTTCATTAAGTCAAACTTTTATCTTTCATATTCTCAACCTTTTATCTTTCATCTCCCAACCTTTCATCCTTCATAACATAAATAAAAAAGTATTAAAAAAAATAAAATTTACAACATTTAATTCTTTTTATATTATATTATAAAATGAATTAGAAAAATAAATAAATAAAATAGTTATTTGTTAAGGGTGCGTCAAAAGAGCCGATAACCCATAGGACATATTAATAACTTAATTATTTCTAATATTATCCTTATGTTTGATCTTTTAACATATCAATAGAAATAAACAACTCAACCCTATCAACCTTCAACTTTAAGTCTTATTTGTAATCTCTTTGATTTAGACTTGAAATTAAATAAGAAAGATTATTATATTCAAATATTGAGATCAATATTATAAAATAATTATGTATTATTATTACATTGATTACATTTTACAAGAAATAGTAAATATAGAAATGTCGATTGATTCTCATGACTTAGCATAATTGTTATCTATTAAGCGTAAAACACTAGTTAGGGCTAAGCGAACTTTTTATAATGCATAATGTGTGGTATTGGGTTTATCAAAACTTTATTATGCATAATGTGTTATTGGGGAGCTAAAAAAACAATAATATTGAATTGTAAAAGGTTTCTGAAAGTTTCCATTTAGCATAAGCATATTGAGAATGTGTAAAATCTTAGGAGAAATAGAATCAATAGGAAGATATACAAAATTTTACTATGCAAAATGTGTTGTTAGGGGGCTAAAAGCATAATTTATGGGTTTCTTTTTTCTTTTTTCACTTAGCATATGCACATAGGATATGCATAAAATCTCAAGAAAATGGCATCTTCGACATAATTAAATGTTTTTTTTTTTTTAGGTTCTAAAATAATTCATGTCATGTCTTATATCTTATTATTATTATAATTATAAGATTGATCAACATATCAAATTTTATTGTATTAGTTGACTATGAAAGATAATGAATAATGACATAGATGATAATACAATGAATTATGTTAGATGAAAACAAAAAATAGTTATAAAATATTCAAACATGATGTATAATTGATTGATCAAGTTAGTGAGTGAATATTTATGTATTGACCATTAATGGAACAGTATCCAAATCATTATGAAATCTAAAAAAGACATCACTAATATGTCTTATATCATCAATGGGAGTAAATGGGTAAAAATTCATTTTATATTAATCAAAATCTAGTCGTATAATTATATGGGTATAAAATTAGGAATGGTAATATTTTAGGAAGATTAGTTAAAATAACCTAAGTTTGTTAGAGTTAAATAATATTAGCTAACACTTTAGATTAATATGGATATTGTCAAGATCCCAAATTAATACATGTTTTATCCTCATCTTTAACCTTAAGAACCATAATTCTCTAGCATTTTTCATCCAAAATTTCATTTAAAATTCTATTAAAGCAAAATATAAATCAACAAGAAGGTTATTGTTAGTTGATGGAAATTGATTATTAATGATAATAGGGCATGATTTGTGTGTAAAAAATGTGTATTTTGTCTTAGGAAAAAGATTTTCCATTTGTAAGAAGTTTGGAGTTTAGGGCAAAATTTTCAAATTTTGATTAATATATTGGACGATTTTTGTAGTAAAACTAGTTTTCAAGATGATGAAAAATTATTTCTTATTAATTTATTAATTAATTAGTTGAATGAAATAATGATTTTGATCAAAATGAGACAATTTTCCCATCATTGGACACACAAATTTCGCAAACACAATCGCATCAACTTACTATTAATCAAATATTGATCTATATCCAAGTAACACTCATCTAATTCAAGACAATCAAGGAAGTTAAATCATGCTCTCGCAATGGCTGATTCAACCCCAACCTACCGAATTCAAAGAAATTCAAACACATGAAATGAATAAGTATAGGTTTGAGTCATGTATTCGAATAAATCTCAAACATCATCAGTATCATTTTTGGTAGTCTAAAACATCCTTATTCATCAAGTGGCTTCATTGAAGCCAATGAAAAAAACAAAAATCGAATTAGAGGATGAATGGGCTGAAAATGAACAAAGAAAGAAAAGGCTTTAGCGTGCACGACCACACGTATGTCCGTGCACACAAGAAGCACCTATGCATGCAAGAAGCAAGCACTATGCATTGATTTGCAATGCAAGCAAGCAAGCAAGCACGTTCTGTGTGATGCACACGCGTAATGCTTACCCGTGCATGCCTACATGCATTCGGCGTGCACACCCCAATGCACAACACTTATGCGTGCACACCCCAATGGGCAGGCTATCCCTTTGCCATAGCATGGCACCACAACGCCCACTTTTTACCTTTTTTACAAGTTGTTGGCCTTTTCCAAGATTTATTGCATGCTTTTGCTTCCAGAATCTTTCTCATGCACCCATTTGTAGCATCCCAGGTTAGAAAAGCCCTTAGGAGAAGAGTTTTGGGATTAGAAACAAGATTTAGAAAGAGATTGGGAGCCTAGTAAAGTTCAGGGGTGAGTTAGTAAGTTTCCAGAGCTGTGTGGCCTTCATACGAATCCTTTCGGAAGGATTCGATCGTACGAATGTATGGGAAATGAATTAAGTTCATTTTCCCTTGTGCACGCCCGTGCACCTTTGATGCACGCCCGTGCAAGGCATAGTATATAAGTGAGAGCCGTGAGACTTAGCCATTTTTCTCACCTAGTTTTCATTTTAGCCAAAGTTTTTCTCTTCCATTTGCAGCTCCTATCATTAGAGAGGAGATCCAGCCTCCCGTAGCTCCCAATCCGATGAGAGAGCCAAGAGATAATTGATAGAGAATAGCTTTCAGAGGCAATAGCGCGAGGTAAGTGTTCGCTTACCTTTTCCTTGAGTTTCCCGGCTTGCTTTATGATTTTTGATACCATGGATGAGCTCTTTGCATGTTGATGAATGCTGGGAATGTTTATATGCCATTGCATGTTGATTTGGTTGATGGATTTTCACCATTTGAGCCATGCATGTATGATTGATAAGGTTTTAGTGAGAGAAAGCTAAGCTTCCATGGTGAAATTGTTGGTGGTTAATGCATATTGCTTTTGATGATTGAAATGCGTTATTTGAAGTGCTAAGTATATGTGTTTGAAGCCAAATTGTGATTGATTGATATTTGGGTTATGAATTGTGCAATATTCGGCTAGTGTTCTTGTTGAAGAATAAGACGCACGACCGTGTGCCTGCATGGCACGGCCGTGTGCCTTTGTTCTCTAGAACACACGCCCGTGTACACGCTGTGTGCACGACCAGAATTCTAGGCACACGCCCGTGCATCCTGAGGGACACGCCCGTGTGTTTGCTTTTCAGTGAAATATCCAGAAAATTTCAATAGCTTGCACGGTCAGACGCACGACCGACGCACGGTCTTGTGCATCCAGGTGCACGCCCGTGTGCCTTAGTCATGCACGCTTGTGTGTCTTGCCCACACGCCCGTGCATCAGTAGATTTCTAGAAAATGATTCTTAATTGATTAATTAAGCATGTGAATTCAGAATAAAGGCTAAATTGCTTCAGATAAGCATCAAATGAGCATGAATTCAGTTAATAAGTTGCATATGCATACCATGGTATTACATGTAGCTTCAAATGGGATCAAAAGATCCGAATCTAGCAGTATTCAGTATTCAAAACCTGATGTACAGGTAAGAGTATAGGGTGAACTCGAGGGGGCATCTGTGGGATTCAGCTTTCTGACACCAATCAGAATGTTCAGCAGCATTTCAGTTTCAGCCTTCTGACACCAGTCAGATCGTCTAGCAGTTATTATTCAACTTTCTAGCCAATAGCTAAACTGTTCAGCCCACATGGCCAAGATGTCGAATCCTTATGTTCACCAAGTCTGATTAGTACAGCAGGTACCTTCAGGTACAGAGAGTTATTCAGATGCATGCATCCACAGTATTTTCGATAGTATGACATAACATACACATCATGACATGAATAATATTGATATCAGTAAATGAATGAGATTTAGATAAACAGTTTCAAATTCCAGCAAGTGAATAGATGTATGAATAGGGTAGACGCCAGGTATGTTTGATTTTGTGATTGTTTGTACTTACTTGGGTTGAGGGAAGTAAGGAGCGCTTACTGGGTGATCTTTATCACTCATCCCCCCTCTTTCTTCCATCCTTTCAGGTGTTCGTACTGTTTCTGAGGAGTGGGTGGTTCAAGGCTGACGGAGATGGCCCACACCACGATCTCAGTTTGTACTTTTGTTTTGGACCTGTGGGGTCATATGTACCCTTTTGTAACTTATCAGATGTATCCAGATGTACAGAAACAGTTTATGTATATATATATATATATGAGAAAGCCAGTATGGGCTCATGATGTATTTCAGAAATATGTGTTTTACGCTTCCGCATTGTATTTTAGAATGTATAACAGAAACAAGTTTATTTTATTTTCGTAGGATTCCCATCTCGGGTACCTGAGTTTTTAGATTATTAATAAAAGCTCCATGTATTATTCAGCAGCAGGGGTACTTGGGGCGATGAGTCCTACATTGTTGGTATCAGAGCAATTTGTAAGTATATGGTGCTTATTTCTCTCCTTCGCAGTTGTCGTCCATACCCTCCTCACAGCACAGTCAGGTATTTATTTTCCAGCTTTGATTGTGTTATGTGTTTCTAACCCCATGTTTGTTGGTGATGCTATAGATAGAGAAGAATATATCCCTAGATGCATAGATGAGACCGATAGTAGTTCACCCGTCCGTCCTATGAGTGTTATTGATAGGCAGCGATCTCAGAGTACCTCCCATGTGTCGATGAGACCAGATCAGTTAAGAGATATGATTGGGGATGTTGTCAGAGACAACCTCTAGCAAGCTGGAGTAGGTAATGTTCGAGAATCAGATAGAGTTACTCCTCCCCAGTATGAGAGTTATCAGATACCAAGACGAAAAAGATAGTCTCAGTCACAGTATCAATCGCAGCCACAGTATCAGCGACAGTATCAATATCAGTCTCAGCCTCAGTCAGTTAAAGAGAGGCATCAGTATCCCGCAGGGTATTCAGAGTACAGTCAGGGTATGAGTACAGAGACGGCTGGTACTAGTTCTTCAGGTAGACTTCATCCGATCTACCACCTGCCAGGGCTGTATCAGCCAGTAAAATTCAGTGATCCAGGGATCCAACAGTGGCAGAAGAGTGGGTAGAGTCAGTGGAGAGTGTCATGGGCCTCTTCACGTTATCAGAGAGAGAAGGTCAAATACGCGGTGTTCCATCTCAAAGGTGATGCCAAGGTTTGGTGGGGTCTAGCCAAGGCTTCCATTAATGAGGAACAGTTGACTTGGGCTAAGTTCAGACAGTTTTTTGATGTTGAGTACAGGAGTACAGAGATGTTGTATGCCAAGGCCTAGGAGTTTATTAATTTGGCTCAGGGGTCGAGTTCAGTTAAGGAGTATGCCACCAGGTTTAATGCTTTGGCACGATTCGTCCCGAGTTTGGCAGGGACAGAGATGGGCAGAGTTCAGAAATTCATTCATGGCTTACATCCCGTAATTGCCAAGGATGTTCTGATAGGAGCAGATCCTCCCCAAAGATTCAGTGATGTATTAGGGAGAACACTCAGATCAGAGGTCGGTTTACAGATGATGGGTGCTATGAGTAGAGCATCCGACATAGAGCAGATGACAGATGATAGAGACAAAGGCAAGAGACCGATGTCAGTCAAGAGATCTGCCAGAGGTTTTCAGAGTCAGAGGCAGAGAGTTACACCCCAACCGTCACAGTGTGCTAGATGTGGCAGACGCCATTTGGGAGAGTGTCTAGCTGGTCAGATAGTTTGTTATTGGTGCCATCAGTCAAGGCACATGATGGCAACATGTCCAGCCAGAGGTGGGGCTGGTGGTGGGCCCAACAGAGACAGTGCTAGTTAGTTCAGAGGCCGTGGAGGTCCACCCAGAGGTAGAACAGATATTTCCAGAGTCGGTGGTATAGCACCTGAGAGAGGTGCCCGTCCTTCAGGAGTAGGCGAAGGTAGAGCCAGAGTCTATGATGTTCGCCAGGAGCAGGCAGAGGCCATTTCCCACGCGATGACTGGTCAGTTACTTTATTTTGATACTCCATTATTTGTACTTGTTGATTGTGGAGCCACACACAGCTTTGTAGCCTAGAGTGTAGTGGAGAGACTAGAGGTTGACCCTAGTGTGGCCAGTAAGAGTATCCAGGTAGAGATGCCAAATGAGGGATTTGTGTTGAGTGACAGAGTCCTTCTAGATCAGGAGGTAGAAATTATGGGTAGACCTATGATGATTGATTTCATTCTGCTGGAGTTAGCAGATTTTGATATGATTTTGGGGATGGATTTCTTGGGGAGATAAGGTGCAGAGATAGATTGTGAAAGGAAGAAGGTGAGATTCCACATAGGCCCTGATCAGTTTGTATTTGGTGAGGGCAGAGTCGATAGTATGATGATGTATGATTTTCAGGTGATTAGATTGATGAGACAGGATTATGTTGGATACTTGGCCAATGTTGTATGTAATAGTTCAGTGGGTCCGAGTATCGAAGAGGTGCCAATTGTCAGAGAGTTTTCAAATGTCTTTCCAGAAGAGTTACCAGGGTTACCTCCAGATAGGGAGTTAGAGTTCAGTGTCGAGCTTTTCTCTGGTACGACTCCAATCTCTAAGGCTCTGTACCGGATGGCTCCAGCTGAGCTTTAGGAGTTAAAAAAGCAGCTTCAGGAGTTGACAGATAAGAGATTCATCAGGCCTAGTTGCTTACCTTGGGGAGCTCCGATTCTGTTTGTTAAGAAGAAAGATAGGTCGATGAGGATGTGTATCGACTATAGGGAGCTTAACAGAGTGACAGTGAAGAACAAGTATCCCCTGCCCAGGATTGATGATCTGTTTGATCAGTTGAGAGGTGCAGTTGTGTTCTCCAAGATAGACTTGAGATCTGGATATTATCAGGTCAGAGTGGCAGACAGATATGTTCCCAAGACAGCTTTCAGGACCAGATATGGGCATTATGAGTTCGTGATCATACCATTTGGGTTGACTAATGCCCCAGTAATCTTTATGGATCTGATGAACCAGGTGTTTCATGATTGCTTGGACCGATTCGTGGTGGTTTTCATAGATGACATTCTGGTGTATTCTAGGAGTGTGACAGAGCATGAGGAGCATCTTAGATATGTGCTTCAGAGATTGAGAGACAGACAGTTGTATGCCAAGTTTTTTAAGTGTGAGTTCTGGCTTGACAGAGTAGCATTTCTGGGTCATGTGGTGACAGCAGATGGCATTTCAGTGGATCCCAGTAAAGTGGAGGCTATTTTGAGTTGGCCGAGGCCAAAGACAGTAAAAGAGATCAGAAGCTTCCTTGGGTTGGCAGACTACTACAGGAGATTCATTGAGGGATTCTCTAGCCTAGTGAAGCCTTTTACTGCCTTGACTAGGAAAGAGGTTCCATTTGTATGGTCAGATGAGTGCGGGGCACGATTCTAGGAGCTTAAGCAGAGATTGACCAGTGCTC
Organism: Anacardium occidentale; assembly: GCA_026122585.1. NCBI lineage: Eukaryota > Viridiplantae > Streptophyta > Magnoliopsida > Sapindales > Anacardiaceae > Anacardium > Anacardium occidentale. The sequence goes on from JAJEJH010000825.1 coordinate 70,702, forward strand.
CAATTTTGGCATTACCTCAGGAGGGTGTGGAGTTTGATATTTATATAGATGCGTCCCATCAAGGGATCGGGGCAGTATTGATGCACACTGGTAGGGTCATTGCCTATGCATCCAGACAGTTGAGAGATCATGAGATGAGGTACCCTACCCATGATATGGAGTTAGCTGCAGTTGTTTTCGCCCTGAAGATTTGGAGACATTATCTATATGGGGTCAAGTGCAGCATCTATTCAGACCATAAGAGTCTGAAGTATTTCTTCACCTAGAGAGAGCTTAATATGAGACAAAAGAGATGGCTAGAGTTAGTGAAAGACTATGACTGTGACATCAGATATCATCTAGGGAGAGCCAATGTAGTGGCTGATGCCTTGAGTAGGCGAGTAGCCTTATCCAGTCTTTCAGTTCAGAGGGAGCTGCAGTATGAGATTGCTAGAGAGCAGATTGAGATAGTGACTGCAGGTTTCTCCAGATTACAGATCAGATCCTCGTTGTTTGATGAGATCAGAGAGTGTAAGATGTCAGACAAGTGGACTCAGAGTATGATTCAGAGGATGTCAGAGAGATTAGTGCCAGACTTTGAGTTCAAAGATGGGATCTTGAGATTCAGAGACAGAGTATGTGTGCTACAGAGTTCAGAGTTGAGGTAGAAAATTTTGTCAGAGGCACACAGTACGGTGTATTCAGTGTACCCAGGCAGTATAAAGATGTATTAGGATCTCAAGAAGAGTTTTTGGTGGTCAGGTATGAAGAAGGACATAGTAGACTTTGTCTCCAGATGTCTGATATGTCAGCAGGTTAAGGCAGAGCACCAGAGACCCTCAGGTTTACTTCACCCTTTGAGTATTCATGAGTGGAAATGGGAAGATATTTCGATAGATTTCATTTCGGGTCTTCCCAGAGTTTAGAGAGGATTTGATGATATATGGGTGATAGTGGATAGATTGAGCAAGTCCGCACATTTCTTGCCAGTTAGACAGGACATGTCAACAGATCAGTTGGGGAGACTGTATATCAGAGAGGTGGTCAGACTTCATGGTGTTTCCAAGACGATAGTTTCAGATAGAGACTCTAGATTTCTGTCAACTTTCTGGAGATCATTGCAGAGAGCCTTGGGGATCAGACTACAGTTCAGTTCAGCATATCATCCTCAGACAGATGGCCAGACAGAGAGGGTTAATAAAATTCTGGAGGATATGCTCAGAGCTTGTTGTATGGACTTCCAGACCAATTGGGCAGAGTTGATTCCCCTCATAGAGTTTACGTATAATAACAGCTATCAAGTGACTATTCAAATGGCTCCATTTGAGGTATTGTATGGTCGGAAGTGTAGATCTCCTTTTCATTGGGATGAGATTGGAGAGAGAGATTCTCTGGAGACAGTTGTGGGTCCAGAGATAGTTTAGGGGATGATTGAGTAGATCAGGATTATCAGGCAGAGGATGAGACAGGCCCAGGATCGATAGAAGAGCTATGCAGACTTGAGATACAGAGAGATTGAGTTTTCAGTAGGCGACAGAGTGTTTCTGAGAGTTACTCCGTATAGGCAAGTTCTCAGGTTTGGCAGAAAGAGGAAAATGGCCCCTAGGTTTATTGGTCCCTATGAGATACTTAAGAGAGTGGGGACAGTTGCCTACAGGTTGACGTTGCCAACTAGCATGGATAGAATTCATAATGTCTTCCATGTGTCTCAGTTGAGAAAGTATGTAGGGGATCCTTCTCATGTGCTTCAGTTTTCAAAGATTGAGTTGACAGATGATTTGAGTTATCAAGAGCTGTCAGTGCAGATTCTGGACTACAAGATCAAGGTTCTCAGGAACAAGTAGATTCCCCTTGTGAAGGTCTTATGGTGCAGTCAGAGAGTGGAGGAAGTCACTTGGGAGGAAGAGTCTGAGATCAGAGATAGGTTCCCAGAGTTATTCAGGTAATTCAGAGGTCAAAAGTTTTATAAGGGGGGAGGAAATGTAGCATCCCAAGTTAGAAAAGCCCTTAGGAGAAGAGTTTTGGGGTTAGAAACAAGATTCAGAGAGAGATTGGGAGCCTAGTAAAGTTCAAAGGTGAGTTAGTAAGTTTCCAGAGCTGTGTGGCCTTCATATGAATCCTTTCAGAAGGATTCGATCGTATGAATACGCGGGAAATAAATTAAGTTCATTTTCCCTTGTGCACGCCCGTGCACCTTTGATGCACGCCCGTGCAAGGCATAGTATATAAGTGAGAGCCGTGAGACTTAGCCATTTTTCTCACCTAGTTTTCATTTTAGCCAAAGTTTTTCTCTTTCATTTGCAGCTCCTATCATTAGAGAGGAGATCCAGCCTCCCGTAGCTCCCAATCCGGTGAGAGAACCAAGAGATAATTGATAGAGAATAGCTTTCAGAGGCAATGGCGCGAGGTAAGTGTTCGCTTACCTTTTCTTTAAGTTTCCCAGCTTGCTTTGTGATTTTTGATGCCATGGATGAGCTCTTTGCATGTTGATGAATGTTGAGAATGTTTATATGCCATTGCATGTTGATTTGGTTGATGGATTTTCACCATTTGAGCCATGCATGTATGATTGATAAGGTTTTAGTGAGAGAAAGCTAAGCTTCCATGGTGAAATTGTTAATGGTTAATGCATGTTGCTTTTGATGATTGAAATGTGTTATTTGAAGTGCTGAGTATATGTGTCTGAAGCCAAATTGTGATTGATTGAGATTTGGGTTGTGAATTGTGCAATTTCTGGCTAGTGTTATTGTTGAAGAACAAGACGCACGACCGTGTGCCTGCATGGCACGGTCGTGTACCTCTGTTCTCCAGAACACACGCCCGTGTGTTTGCTTTTCAGTGAAATGTCTAGGAAATTCCAGTGGCTTACACGGTCAGACGCACGACTGATGCACGGTCCCGTGCATCCAGGTGCACGCCCGTGTGCCTTAGTCATGCACGCCCTTGTGTGAGGCATGCACGCCCGTGTGCCTTACCCCACACGCCCGTGCGCCTTGCCCCACACGCCTGTGCATCAGTAGATTTTCAGAAAATGATTCTTAATTGATTAATTAAGCATACGAATTCAGAATAAAGGCTAAATTGCTTCAGATAAGCATCAGATGAGCATGAATTCAGTTAATAAGCTGCATATACATCCCATGACATTACATGTAGCTTCAGATGGGATCAAGGGATCCAAATCTAGCAGTATTCAGTATTCAGAACCTGATGTACGGGTCAGAGTATAGTGTGAACTAGAGGGGACATCCGTGGGATTCAGCTTTCTGACACCAGTCAGAATGTTCAGCAGCATTTCAGTTTCAACCTTCTGACACCAGTCAGATCGTTCAGCAGTTATTATTCAACTTTCTAGCCAGTAGCTAGACTGTTCAGCCCACATGGTCAGGATGTCGAATCCCTGTGTTCACCAAGTCTGATCAGCACAGCAGGTACCTTCGGGTACAGAGAGGTATTCAAATGCATGCATCCACAGTATTTTCGGTAGCATGACATGACATAAACATCATGACATGAATAATATTGATATCAGTAAATGAATGAGATTCAGATAAACAGTTTCAGATTCCAGCAAGCGCATAGATATATGAATAGGGCCGAGGCCAGGTATGTTTGATTTTGTGATTGTTTGTGCTTGCTTGAGTTAAGGGAATTAAGGAGGACTTACTGGGTGACCTTTATCACTCATCCCCCCTCCTTCTTCCATTCTTTCAGATGTTTATGCTGTTTCCAAGGAGCGGATGGTTTGAGGCTGACGGAGAGGGCCCACACCACGATCTCAGTTTGTACTTTTGTTTTGGACCTGTGGGGTCATATGTACCCTTTTATAACTTATCAGATGTATCCAGATGTACAGAAACAGTTTATGTATATATATATATATATATATATATATATATATATATATATATATATGAGAAAGTTTATGCTCAAGGATGTATTTCTAAATATGTGTTTTACGCTTCCGCATTGTATTTCAGAATGTATAGTAGAAACAGGTTTATTTTGTTTTCGTAGGATTCCCGTTTCGGGTATCCGAGTTTTCAAATTATTAATAAAAGCTCCCCGTATTATTCAACAGCAAGGGTACTCGGGGCGGCGGGTCCTACACATTTTGATGTTTTTGGATTTCTAATGACCTTCAACATGAATTCGAATGTCGATGATCTTTTAATTCAAATTCAAACAATCAAGCTGTAATTTTCGAATCCAAGACACTTCAAGGGAAAATACAATGCAAGATATAATATTTTAGAAATTGTTTATATTTCAATTTTACATTGTAATTAGATTTTAGGTGACTTTAAAAAATCTTGAATCTTGTCTTTTTCATTTTAATTTTATTCAAGCAACATGTACCCTAGTATAGGTAACTAGAGTTAGTTTTAACAAAAGTTTGTATCATGACTATAAAAGACTATATTTATATTGTAAAAGAGGCTTTTGATGAATTGAAAAATTAAAGAACTTTCTCTTTGGTTCCATGAAGCTTGGAGGTTCATGTGAATACATATTTTCTTTATCCAATCTTCCTTACAAGTGAAGGTTGGTGGTAGAGAATCAAAGTGGTGGAAGTGAGATTCAAGTGGGTGGAAAATTATCTTTAAACTTGATTCAAGCCTCCTTTATCTTTGGTTCAACCTTAAGGTTGTGGATAGTCATCCTTTAGGCTTGAGGACCTTTATCTTGTATTTTTCATCAAGTAAGTTATTATAATTTGTGTGGTGGTTTGAGCTTCATTTTCTTACTTTTTTCTTGGTTATCATTGATCTTTGAAGTGGATTTGGAGAAAGTTTACCTAGAATAAAATTTTGGCATGAAATTTTTGTATGAAATTGAATGTTTGTGATGCTTGTTTGAGGTTGGGAATTTAAGGGTGAAATAATGAGAGCTTAATATCAATTTTGGGAGTCTTACAACCCTCTCATTATTGATCACATCTAGTCATTGTTTATCATAAATTTTAAAGTTTGACATTTTTAGTAAAACATATATTTCTTGACTTTATATATTCAATCTATATAGTATTGATTAGTATCGTTTAGGTTTATTAAAAATATGTTTTTTTTAAACCTCTCAAATTTGAGTTAATTTAATTAAATTGCTTTTTTTTTTTTTAAGTGGTTAGAGTTGTAGTTGCAGGTTTACGAACTTTGATAGAGTATTGGTTGGTTTTCCGGGTAGTACGACTATATGGCTTTAGTGTGTTAATGGTAGGTTTGGAATGTAATGGTTTGTGGGAGAGTGGGGTAGGGTTGTGATTAGAGTTAGATTATAGTTGAGTTAGTTCAAGCTCAGTTGCTACCTTGATTTGATTGAGCCTAAAACGAGTTTGTATGGTTTAAGCTCTAGCCTAAGTTTGAGCTACTATTTTGAAAATTTACGAGCTTAAGCCACAAAAGTCAAACTCAAACTTAGCTCACGAGCTCGATTTGAATAAAATTATTATAAATAAACACTCACCTACTTAGTATAATAAATATACATTATAAGTATTCACTCACTCGTTGTAATTTAATAATGTATTTACTTTTTTGAAACATTCACAATAAACATAAGATACAAATACACCGTTCACTCTCACTAACTATAATTTATTAATAAATATTATAAATATATGTCTGTTTTCAATACATTTATAATAAATAAAGTTATAAACATACACCTATTATAATTTCTTCTAGTAACAAAGACAGTTGATATTACCTCGTGCTCGTGGTGTTTAAAGTCATTTCTCTATCTTATTTTATATATTTTTAATTAATCCATGATATAATTGATTTAAATATTAAATTAATGTATTTATTGAGAATAAAATAATTAAATAAATTAATATTTTAAATTAATTACATGAAAATTACATTTACTCGTTAATTTACATTTTTAAATTTCTATGTTATTATTATGATATGCAATTTTCCTTTTGGTCAAATTTAAATTTATTAATTCTATAATTCCTTTTAATTAGTAGTATACCATTAGTACTTTATTTTTCACTCTAAAGTTTAACCAATCCAATTACTTTGTAATGCTAACTATAAGATTAATGTTATAAAATTAGTTTGAATATTGTGTGGCATGTATCTATGAGAATTGGATATGACATAATTAATTGTACTTTCTATTCATGGTTGTCCACGTATTTATAGTAGTGTACATGGAACTTTAAATTTTGATTTAAACTAAGATAGAGGAGTAAAAAAAAGATAATAGGATAGAGATTACAAAGTTTAAAGATCAAAAACAAAATTTGGAAGCATGAATATCTCTAACTTGCCCCGACAAGACGGAGGATCCAAAGATGTAATTGATCATGATGAGACTTGATACTGGTTTAGTAAGAAGATCAGCAAGTTAGTCATGAGTGGAAATATGAGACACACGAAGAATACCAGAGGTAAGCTTGTCCATTCAAAATGAAAATCAATTGCAATGTGTTTCATCCTTGAATTAATGACTAGATAAGCACCTAGGTAACTGGCACCCATGTTCTCACAACAGATAGGTGGCGCTAGAGTCATAATACCAAGTTCTTTGACAAAAGAGAGAATCCATAGGAGCTCAGCATCTATTACAGCAATAAAATGATACTTGACTTCAATAGAGGACCAAGCTACTGATGTTTTCTTTTTAAGGGACCAAGAGATTAGATTGTCTCTTAAATACAAAAGATAGGGTGACACAGAGGTACAATCATGAAGATTGTCAGCTTAATCCACATTGAAAAATGCATGAAGGTCCAAGGATTGATTTTTACAAAGATGCAATTCATAACAAATAGTATGCTTTAAATAACAAAGCATTTGACTACTATCCAATGTTTCGAGTGGGAGCACGTATAAAGTGAGCTCGTTTGTTGACAAAACGAAATATCAGGTCGTGTGAAAGACAAATATTGTAGGACACCAACAACTTTCTAATATTTAATAGCATCTGTAACAGTGGAGCCATCATGAAGTGTAAGAGTTTGAAATTGACAATGAAGTGAGAACATCTTTGGCAGCATCGATTTTTGTTTTCAAACAAAGATATGAATGTATTTATGTTGACTGAGAAATAAGCCTTGATTTGTTGGAATGACCTTAACATCTAGAAAATAGTAAAGAGGACCAATATCTCTCAAAGGAAACCGTTGAGATAAAATAAGTGTGAAATACCCCAAAAGTGTATTATCATTTTTTGTAACAGGTAAATCATCCACATAGACAAGAAAATATTTCAAACTACCATTTGATGAATACATAAATAGTGATATATCCAATCAATAGTTGGAGAAATCAAAAGATATAAGAAAATCTTTTAACTCATTGTTCCACGTGCAAGATACTTGCTTAAGCCCGTAAATAGCCTTGTTTAGGAAGGGTGTCATCAATGAATCTAAAAGGTTGTCTCATGTAAACTTCCTTATAAAGAGTTTCAAGCAAAAAATTATTATTAATGTCCAGTTGATAATAGGCCAATTGTTATGGAAGGTAAGAGATAGAACTAAGTAGATTGTAGTCGGCTTCATAACATGACTGAAAGTGGCATGATAATTAATTCCATGACATTGATGAAAACCCTTGGCTATTAAACAAGCCTCATAGCAAAAAATACTACCATTAGGATTTTTTTTTTGATGTGGAACACCCATTTACACCTTAAAATATTTTGAGAAGACAAGTTAGACATAAGTTCCCAAACGCTGTTTTCAGTGAGAGTATTAAGTTCTTCCTTCATCATAGTCTACCAAAGTAGGTTACACAGATCAACAAAAACACAAGTTGGCTCAAGATAATCAGGAATGGTATGTTTTATGGTGACACAAACTTGTTCTAGTTTGAAAATATTGTTTTGAGACCAAGTGACCATATGATAGGTTTCATGTGATAATGGTGGCTCTAAAGAGGGAGGTGAAGGCACACTACTATAGTTGATCAAAGATGAAGCAAGTGTAGGAACCATCTTAATAAGGGAAGCTAAAACTAGTGTAGTTGGTTTTTCAGTTACCATTTGATTTGGTTGAGTCAAACCATTGGACACTAATACAAGAGACATTGGAATAATAAAAATATGGAGACTCGATAGAAGCTAGGGAAGTGGAACATAAGCACCAAGATTTTTTGTCTATGGTTGGTGTGAAGGAAAGACTATTAGTGGCAAATGGAAATACATGTTCAACAAATTGAACATGTCATGAGATATATAACTGTTAATGAACAAATCTAAACATTGATAAGCACTTTGCGTGGGCGAATATCCTAGGAAGACACAAGGTATGGAACATGCATCTTTGTGATTGGTATAAAGACGAAGTCATGGGTAATATAAATAGTTAAAGGTCTTGAGTAATTTGTAGTTAGGCTAGTTATGCAAAAAGGATTTGTAAGGAGATTTATTATGAAGAAGTGGTGTAAGAAGTCTATTTATTAAGTCTATAGTTGTTCGGAATAAGTTTCTACTAAAGTTTTGAATGACATAAAAATACGCATGACATCAAATTTAAACAAAATTGGATAAAGCCATGTGTATTTTGTAAAATGATCCACAAATATAACATAGTATTTAGAATCATTAACCAAGGCAAGCAGAGAAGGCCCCTACATGTCATAGTAGACAAGATCTAATTGACCATGACTAATCAAAGAAAACCCTACAAGAGGAAGCTTATGACTTATTACTCAAACATGAATTCCAATGAGAAAAAGCCATAGAACAAGTTATGGATAAAGACATGACTTAACTATTTGTTAAAAAACTCTAGAAGAATGATGTCTAAGGTGATCATGTCAGGTTTGAGAGTGGTTCTCACAACTTGTTGTGAAATGAAAAACTCACAATATAAGAATTGAATATGAAGTAATTGATTTTACATTTGATTCATGACAGTCTACAGTGTATTTATAGTAGTGTACATAGAACTTTAAATTTTGAAATAAAATAAGATAGAGGAGTTACAGATGAAGATATTAAAATAAAGATTACAAAATTAAACAAAATCAGGAAGCGTGATTATCTCTAATAGTATCACCTCGTGTAAAAAGAGCTGTTACATCAATAGCTCTCATATTTGCCTTACCATTATATTGATCCAAAATGCGTAATATGGGTAGTAACAGGTTTTACCCCAGAAAAATAACTTGCTTAGATATATGGGTGACTCACATGCCTAAAGTAGCTTTGCTACGCCATCTGCACCTTCTTTAATATGGCTCAAGTAAAAAAGCCAACATTGATATGCTTTTGAGAAAGTGCATGTGATCATTGGACATTTAATGGCGACATTCTTTCCTACTATCATAGGTTGGCATCCGTTATTCTTAGTTTATTTTTTTTATTAGCATGTGATTAGAATTCTGTGTAAAATTAAGGTGTCAAACTCTAATATATGTTTGTAAAGATAATTAATTAGATATTTATTTAAACATATGATAATATATCATTATTAATTTTAAATTAATATTCATTATAATTAAATATAACGTCATTTACTAAATATTAGATGTGTTATTCATTCTCTCCAAAAATTTTTCATCAAAAACATATATCAAAATATCAAATTAAGTATAGTTATATATGGTAATTACACTTGCTACATGTTATAAATCAAGTGTCACGTGTTGGCTTGTTTTTGAGTGATGTTATGTTCTCATACTTGGCTCAAGGGTTAGCTCCTCCAATTGATGTCATGCGAATATTTCATTTAAATGCCGTAGATAATCTTGAATCAGTACTATGTAATGACTGTCTCATTCTTACCGAGAGTGAGATTAATATATAAATGTTTAACGGAATATTCAAAATATTGGTAGTCTGTGAAAATATATTGTCAAATAATTAAATAACAAACTTTTATATATATAATTATACCATTTTCATCCTCTTTAAATAATCACTTTCTAAATCAATGTTATCTATCAATTTTCTGGTTTTCCCTTCTTTGTATTCAAAGAAATGGATTAATGATGAATATATAAAGAAAGACAATTACCAATATGCAGTGTGAACCACTGAAATCTTTGTAAGAGAGTAACAGCCTGATTTAATGGGCGTGTATCATAAATGCTTTCAGCTTTCAACTTCCAACTTCCTGTGTATATGTCAAATCCAACCACCAGCCAAAGCTCTATGACAATTTTTTTGCGTGATGGATTATAACTTCATGTGCGTCGTTCTACATCATTATCATCTTGTCTCCATCTCACTTCTCACCAATTCATATTTTTAAATCATGAAAAAGTCTTTGTGATTTTAACCAAGAATGCAAGAAACAGTGGATGTATAATAAAAGTTCTTGTGTACCCATTCCCGCTTTCTCAGTTTCTTGTGACATGGATATGTTTTTCTTATTGGTAGTTGTCTTTGTCAGGTTGTAAACTTTTACTTGTACTCTAATTGCACAATAAATATAAATATAGGATTAAAATACAATTCTCCCAAAGTATCAAAAATTGACATGATCTACAAAAAAGAAACAAGAAAAACTATCAAATATTACAGAAAGACCGATCTACATGCTGACCAATAAAAAGATTAAAAAAAAAATACCCCTTGTTTGAAAAAAAATAAAGTGAAAAGATTAATGATAAGATGAAAATATCCTCAGTTTAAGAAAAAGGGAGTTTAAAGAGACAAGTGAAAAGGTTAAAATCATTGATTTGAGGGGGAAAAAAAAAGAGTTTTAAGAAGATTGGAAAGTTTGAGAAAAAAAATTGCTCTTTTGTATTAAGTTTTAATCCTAACTTCCTAGCAAGTGTACTAAGTTCAAGTACCAAAACAACTGCATCTCTAATTTTATCTAAACGAACAATTTGAAACGAAAGTCAATCTAAAACTAAAATAAAAACAGAAACAAAGCAATAAGTAACTAAGCCTAAATAGTTCAACTGGACAATATATATGTGAGAGGATACTAAGATTTTGGGTTTGCTAATCCATTTTAAGGTAGACTCTTTAGATGACTAAAAAAAGTTATGTTATTCATGTGACAACGAAACTCTTTAATTTGATCAATATTTTTTCTCAAGCAATATTAATCCTATTTGACATTCTAATAACCTTGATAATTCTATATGGGGTTAATTAGATGAAAAATGCACTAGTGTTCTATGGAATCCACTAGCTTTCCACACAAGTATATTGTAATTATGACTATTACATATATCAATTCATATATCTCTATATTCAATTGATTCTTAGTTTGTATTCTCACAACTTTTATGCAATATCATCACTCGATCTTAATCATACAACAGAAGTCCTATTAAAAGTTGATCAGGTTTTTAACAAGCAATTAAATGAATTAGGTAGCCCAAGTCTTAGCAAAAAGATTTAGTTCATCATCAAACAAGAAAAAACACTCATATTCAAGAAAAGCATATATAAAACATAATGAATCCTTGAAATCTA